>PVKS010021967.1:0-34416 GCA_004027875.1 Aplodontia rufa | reverse complement strand
GAAGGAGATCTCCAACCTTCATGAGAAGTCCATTTAACACAGGGGTTCTTTTGGGGGAAACATAGAACCATGGGGAACTCAAGGGGGGAAACCATGACATGGCATCAGCCTTGGCTAACTATGTAAATATACATTTGTTGTTGATTGTTTGATAATGATTCCCCCTCAATCGTAAGTCCATATTCAACTAATAAAAAAAAAGATTGAGGGACAGTGAGAAAGAGAGAGAAAGAGAAAATCAATTTTATTTAGTTTTTCATGTGACTTTCTTTGTTCCAACACTTCATTGTGTATGTGGTGCTGGGATTTGAACCTGCGTCCTCCCACATGCCAGGCAAGCGCCGTAACCGCTAAGTCCCTGCTCAAGCTCCCGCTTGAGATGAGTAAGATGGAGTTCTTACTCATATTTTACTGGTGAGAAGCTGTAAATTGTTATAGGCTTTACAGAGAATACTTTGGGAATGTCTATCAAAATCTAAATGCACAGGCCTCAAGATCTGAAAGTTCTGTTGAAAGAAATAACTTCAGCAACATTGATAAATGCATAAGACTGAAAGCTACGTAGACAGAAGTTCATGTCTGTAGAATAAGCAATCTTGATTTAAAAAAAAAAGAAGAGATAACTCTGTACTGATAAGAGTAAAATCACCAAGATATATAACTAAGTGAAAAACACCATGAAGTGTATATATATAATCCATATAATATCTATGCACATGTGTATATATACATACGTGTCTACATATACTTTTGTATATACATATATATGCATATAGGAATTGGCGAGTAGATGAGTGGATGGATGGATGGATGGATGGATGGATAAATAGGAAGGCAGAGATAGGAATGGGTGTACTATATTTGTGTCTTAGTTTGGATTCCTCCAGAATCAGAACCTGAAAAAGGATGTAAGTGTGTGCGGTTTGTTTGTGATCCCAGGAAACTCCAATAGGAAAGTGAAGTAAGGCCACGAGGGAGGGGGAGCCAATCCGAGGCGTTGTTGCTAGAAAGCTACGTCCTGCTGGGGAAGTCTGGGATGCAGAGTAGAACTTCAGAGTTATCCACCCCAGGGCCAGGAAGCTGGGGTGTTGATCCACCGACTTTCCATCTGTCTTAGGTTGAGGGTTATTCTTAGGCAATTCCGGGACATTGAAAACGCACCCAGTGCCAGAACGAAAAGTCCCCAGTCAGGAGAATCCAGGTATCCCCAGAAAACAGCCTTTGGGGTGTTACAGTATTAGGCAAGGCGCCGACAGGACCTGCTCGGACTGGCGTGTCTGAAAGGAGATGCACAGCAACTGCTACTTCTGTTGGGAAGAGGAGAACCAAAAGGTTGAAGGCGATGGGCATTTCATTGTGCATGCTGTTGAGCTTTGGAAATGCTGCGATATCTGTCACCCATTCTCAGGGTAAGGAAATGACAGGTGGAAATTAAACGGCGCCTACCTGCAGTACCTGACATTTCGGGCTGGATCATTCTGCCATGTGCCCTGCAGCGCGTTTACACGCATCCCTGGCCTCACCCACTAAATGCCGGTAGCCACCCTTCCCCAAGTTGTCATTATCAAAAACAGCTCCAGACATTGCAGGATCATCCCTCCTAGTGGAGAAGCTCTGCTCTGGGGACTTTGGTGAGGTTGGATGGTATCTCTCTAATGAACTGAGCCACAGAGGAGTTTAACAGGGCATCCTTATCTCTGCACGAAGCCTGGGGACACAGAGGGACAGTGGGCCACCCACAAGAGGAGTGGATGAACCCACTCGCTGTCTCTTCCCTGTCCTTCCCTAAGGTCTCTCCCTACCCACATGCAGGCAGGCAGGCACGCACGCACGCACACTGTTTCTCGACTCCCTGCTACGTGTTCCAAAGAACCACACACCCAGGAGCCAGGAGCTCTTGCTGACATAGACACCATGGATATTGGGAAGCTGTCAGTCAATCCAAACAAAGAAGCCACACGGGTAAAAACATACTTTATTGGGGCCTTGGGAACTGCATTCAGAAGACACTGGTTCAGATATCTCTGAATCAGTATTCTAATAAAAGTACTGGAAGAGGGGCTTAGACGGGCTAGTGAATGTTCATGTTCAGGATGAACAGGGACAAGATAACGGAAAGGGAACTGGGGGGCTGGAGCGGTGGCTCAGCGGTTACAAGCGCTTTTCTGGCGTGTGCAAGGGTGCAGATTGGAACCCCAGCACCACGTACACAATGAAGTGCCAGAGCAACAAAAGCCACATGAAAAACTAAATTAAATTGATTCTGTCTTTCTCTCTTAAAAAAAGAACAAAGAAAAGGGACTGTCTGGAAAACAAGAGCCCGTCAACCTCTTGACGCGTATCTGGAGAGTTTGTGCACAGCGCAATTGTCCAGTAGTTCCAGAAGCCCGTGGTTGGTAGAAGGGTGGAGGTGGCCAAAATTCACACTGCAAGCAGAGCTGGCTGGCATCGTGCGCGCGGCTCACCCTAACCTTCTTTGCCGGCCTCCCCGCTCCATTTGAAAAGCTCACTCGGTGCTGTTTTCATCCTCATTTTCCTTTTCCACCGAGCGGAGGTGCGTGGTGTGAGGTCGAAGCCAGCTGTTCCCCTGCTGCGCCGCAGTGTCAGCGCGTCTGACCTTGGAGGTGGCCGCTCAGAGGGGCCCAGCCCGCCCGGGCTCAGGCGCAGCTTCGCAGTGAAGCGCCAGGGGGCGCTGCGGGGCCGGGCGCCGCCTCCTCCCCCTGGCGTCCCTTGCTCTGCTGCGCTCCGTCGCTGAAGCCCCCCACGCACGTTGTCTACCTCTACAGGAAGCGCGCTCCAGGGAGAACGCGGGCCGTTTCAGCCCGTTCTCACCGCCTCTCCAGCATCAGGCACAGGGTGGGCTGCAAAGAGGAGGTCAGTCGATGCCTTCTGATTGCACGCCTGGAGGAATGAATATTCCAGAAACCACGGGATGATAAGCGGGAAAGAAAAAGACCCAGGTAGAAACCAGGACAGGAAGTCACCAGGCCCAGCTTCTGGGGCTTAGAATTGGAAGCACAGGAAAGCTCTCCCCCAAAAGCAGCTGGGACCCCCTCCCACCGCTCCGCCTACCTCTACCAATGCTTCCCGCAGGCTGCAACCGCAGGGCCCTGTTCCGGGTGTAACCTGGTGAGAGGGTGACATTACCTCTGGAATGGACAGATTTTAGACAGGTGCTGGTGGCTTCGTGCCCCCTACCATCTCCTGTCACCACTGGCCATTTCTGCAAACAGGCACTGGGTGCCAGTTTCACCCCGGTGAAGGCCAGCTCCTCCTGAGACCTGCAGAGGGGTGACGATTGTTGAGACACTGTTGAGCCGTCCTCTCCCTCTCCTCCTGGGGCTAGCCCCTGTCTCTACTCCGAGGCTGTTGGCCTGGGCTTCAGGGCTTTTGGTCATTGGAATCCTAGCGGACGCGGGGAGCCCATGGGCTTGCTTCCTACACACTGAGGTTACCCCAAGGGCTGAGCGCACCCACTTGGCCACTGCCTTTCGGAATGAAGGTACAAAGGCCTGAGCTAGGGTGCAGTATTTCACGGTATGACAGAAGCCGGATCTGGTGTTTACAGAAGTAAGGAGCGAATTTTTCTCCTGCAGGGGTAGGAAGTCCAGGGCAGGTGCTGCAGCTGAGCACTGCCATCCCGGCTGGCCCTAAGCTCCCCTGTCCTGCTGCTCGCGGTGCGTGGTCCTCGCTGTAAGGAAAGAGGGGAATGAAGGAAATAAAGACCAAGGAGAGCAAACAGAAACACAGGTTCATTCAGGAAAAACCTGCAGAGGGGGCTCAGCAGAGTCTGGGACCCACGTGCCGCTTACAGCTTGGGGTAGATGTAGAGGAGATGAAGGCAGAGGGGACCAAGGTGCAAATATTCTGATTAAAATGGGAGTTTTGGTAGGGTGTGATTTTTCTGATGAGGGGCCACGTCAATAGATTCCGATAAGGGCCCAAGTCAGTAGATTTCGAAACAGTGAGTAGGGGGTTTGCTGTCTGGCTCACGTGAGTGGTTTCTGGTAATTTTTCATATCCATCACTCATGATCTCAAGACGGCTGCTGCACATCCAGCTACTGTATCTGTGCTTCAGGCAGAGAGTGGGGGGAGGCTGGTAGAGGGGGAAAGGACAATATCTCTCCTAGCAAGACTTTGCCCTAGTATACATGAGAGGAAGACTTCCCAGGGACTTCATCTTGAAGGTTGGAAGTGAGCCACAGTGTCCACACCTGCTGCCAGGTGGGCTGGGAAATGGAGCATGTCCTTACTGTTTCTGCACTTGAGAAGGGAATTGCAAAGTGTTGAAAAACTCAGACTTGGGCACCTCAGCGTACACAGGCTTCCTCAGTCCAGCCTCTGGTGACCTTGGACTCTGCAGTGTTTGTGTTTGCATGCTCTTCCAGGTCGGTCACCTGTTTTTATTCTCAGCAGGGAAGGTGGTTTTGGAGTTTGCTTCTAAGTTTCTCCCTTCTGCAGGGGCCTTCTAAGCTCATATGTGAACTGCCCGAGGCCCTAGCTACTTAGCTCCATATTTCTCTTCAGTTTCTAATCATTTCTGGAGCAGGGGCAATCTACAATCTGCTCAAAAAAGCAATAGGAGGCTTTTGGTCCACCTCTTGAATGTAGTTTTCATGTTCCTGGCATAGTGGCTCACGCCTGTGATCTGAGCTACTTGGGAGGCCAAGGTAGGAGGATGCAAGTTAAGAGGCCAGACTTGGCAACTTACGAGGCCCTAAGCAATTTAGGAAGATTGTGTCTCAAAATGAAAAATAAGAAGCATTGGGGGTGTAGCTCAATGGTAAAGTATCCTTGGGTTCAATCCCAGTTCAAAAAATAAAAAAAAAAAATTCACCCTAGTAGCCATCTTCTTGGAGTGGCCTTGGCTAAATAAAAAAATATCCTTTTCCCTCTGCTCCATTTGTCCTGTTTTTCCTTTTGATGGACATTGATACTTTCAGACCATTTTTCAAGGCAGGCTTTTGAAGTTTCAGGAGGTGACCTCTATTTACTACAATAAAATTAGTGATTTATAGAAAGTCAGAATTCCACAATCCTCCGAAGGCCCCTTTTATCCCTCACCGCTATGTCAACACGGCACCCAGCATCCAGTGTGGTTCAAAGGTCTGAATTGTGTAGCAAAATAAATCATTTTTAAAATCCCAGTAGTAATGTATGGTGAGCGCATTCTTAACTCGAACTGAGTAAGGAGGAAGAGAGCAGATGCAGCCAGCCTTGACTGCGGATATCACTCAAGTTGACATGGGCCAGAGAAGATTGGATATTTAACGTCAGTTGGCACCAGGAGAGGGGGTGAAAAATTCCAAGGTTCAACAGAGAGTAGAAAGCAAATTTTAGGTCCCAGTATCCCTACCTTGTCCCCCTCCCCCAACATCATCCTCCATATCGTCTTTCTCTTTCCTCTTCTCCCTCCCCTCCTGGCTGCTGGTCCATTCTGGAGCCCAGTCCTGGATGCTTACCCAATTTTTCAGAGGGCTCTAACTGAGGTTCAGCACAGACATTCAACTATATGCAGAATGCCTGTCGCAAGCTTGCTAATTTGAGTGCACTTGACCTTGGACTTTACATCACCTTCCTCTCTGAAATGGACGGAGCTGTGCAGAATCTGAGCAAGTTCTCACATCATTCAGGGTTGTCTCAGGAATCACGGGGAGAAAAGATCTGTTCGTTACATTGTGGAGTAAGCACTGTGGATCCGGCTGTTCAGTTATATCACTCACTGCAGTTTAACAAAATTATTTTGGGTTCCTACTGCTTTCAGGCTCAGCGCTGAGTGCTGGGGATACAAAGATTCACAAGATAGGATTCTGCCCTCAAGAGCTCAGCACCTAAAGGAGGCGATTGACCCCAAAATCAATTATTTGCCCCCTTGGAAGAGCTCTGTGTCTCTTAAGACCAGTCCTTCTTGAACTTGAATAGGGGAACAAATCCCTGGGGTCCTGTGGAAAATGTCAACTTGCATTTGGTAGGTTTGGGGTGAGCTCTGAGAGTCTGGGTGTCTAACAAGCTCCCAGGCGATGCTGTGCTGCTGGCCTGGGGCCACACTTTGAGTAGCATGGTCCTTGGGTTGGGTGTCAGCGAGGAAGAAGAAGCCTGTGGGGTTGCTGAGCAAGAAAGCCCCCGGGAGCAATTACAGGCTGGCCCTGGGCACTGCAGAAGAATGCGGCTTCCAATCTGGCTGAGTGAATAAGCAATCCTATTCTATGCTTTACCAGCGACCTTAAGGCCACCTGTCACTGTGTTGGCACAAACCAAAAAGAGCATTTTGCAGCTGTGGCCTGATGTGGCCGTTACATCAGGCAGAAGTTTGGAGAGGATGCAGCAAACCATGGCTGAGGCTGGGGGTGGGGTAATCAGCACACTCCTGGTCTACTTAGAACAGCCTCATTTCTCTCTTCTGTCTGCACTGGAAGGAGCTCAGGGCACGCACATTCTATACCCTTCTCTTCTCCCACCCCCACTTCCTGACTATTAACACTTAGTAATGATCAGAATTCTAAAGACTTTCAAACACAGTAGATGCTCGATAAAGACTGTATCAATCTTGAGCAGAAAATAGACATTTTATGCTTCATTTTTGTAAAATCCCAAAATCAGACTCTAGTGCCAATCCCGTACTTCTGGTAAGCTCTTGTGTGTGTGTGCATGCTGCTGGGGTTCTAACCTAGGGCCTCCTTTGTGCTAAACACTCACTCTACCACTGGGCTGCATCCCCAGCCAATTTAATAATTTGTTTTCCATTTCATTCTTCTGAATTTCTGTTTAGAAAACTTTTCCCTCCTTTTTTCCCCTTCATTTTTGAGGTACTGGTAGTTGAGCTCAGGGCCCCTCCTGCATCTGTTAGGCAAATGCTCTGCCCCTGAGATGTACTAGCTGCCCTCCTTCTACTCTCTTATAAAAGATCATGCCAGGGACCCATTCTTTGAAAAACTTTTGAGAAATGAGTTCCCAGTCCTTGAGACTCCAAATATGTGCTATGTATGAGCTATCTCCAGTCATGGCTAATGCTGCGTAACAAACAAGAACTCATATCCAATATGCTTATTGCATCTGGGAGTTGGCTTGTACATTCTGCTGACATGGGGTGGGCACACTCACATATCTGGAGATCATTTGGTTGGTTGTCAGAAGATCTAGGATGTTCCTGGCTGGACAACTGGGGCAGCTGGGTTCTGCACTATTGTGTCCTACCTTCCAAATAGGCTGCCCTTCATGGCAAGGATTCAAGTACAGGTACACGAGTGCTGTCTCAAAGCCTTTATTTGCATTGTATCTGCTCAAATCCCATTTGTCAAGGAATGCCATGCGATGGGGCGAAGTCAGAGTGAGAGCATTGCAAAGTTGTACTGTGATGGTGCTGGGTGTAGGCAGGGGAGAAAATCTGGGGTTGCTCATGCAATGAATTTACCGCAGCTTTCACATGCAACTGAAGAACTTCACAGTCATTGCTGAGCGGATCCAAGCAACATCTTTGCATCCAGTAAGCATCTACTCTGCTCTGCTCCCAGAAAAACAGAACAGCTACAGAAAGTCAAGAGGAAACAAAGGCATCTGAGAGGACGAAAGCACCAGAGTATTTACTGACAATGCTCTATTCATAATCCACATTTAATTCAAACTCAAAAGGATGCATTTACAATGTGCCAGGTTTTAATAGGCCTGCCCTAATGTGGCATCTCTGCAGCAGTGGAAATACCAAGCTCTGTGTCTCCTGCAAAAGCAAGGGGCTGAGCTCGCAAGGTAAACAGAGGGTAATGAAACCGCAAGTGGCAGAGCGTTGAGTTAGTGGGAGGTGTCTAGCGGGATGCCACCGGGACATGGTTTCATTCTGGTCTCATTTAACATCTTCATTAATGATCTGGAAGAGGGCATAAACCTCACATTAATTATAATCACAAGTGATGTTAAACTGAGATTTGTTGCCTGCATCAAAGGAAGGGCCTCTAAAAGGACCAGGCAAGAGAAGCAGCCAGCTTAGAAAAGGCCACCAACACCTAGGAACACAGCCCACAGTGGGAGGCAATCAATCCCTGGAAGCAAGGAGGCCCAAAGGCAAGAAAGCTTCCTGAACTCTGTTCTGGAACAGCCTGGGGGATTCGGGCTCACATCAGGAAGATGGCATCAAGATGGTACAAGCAAACATGGCCACAGAGTGGAGAAAGACGACATCGTTGGACGTACAAGCAGGAGCAGGGCTGGTTGATATTTTTTTTCCTTCCTCCTGCTCCCACCCTCTCAGGCATAAACTCATCAGGCCGGGATGTGTTGACTTGTGTTCTGCTATATCTCCAACACCTGGAATTAGGTCCTGCATGTGGAAGTCCCCTAATAAAAACTTGTTCAATGAATTCCTGAATAAATGAATAAGCAATGGAGTATGGCTTCTAGAGAAACCATCCAAAGAAGCAGTGCAGAGATGGATGGGGAACAAAACAAACAAAACCCATGCTGAGGGTGGTGAGGAGACAAGGAAACCGATGAAGCACCCAGCAACAGAGACCCTGGGGGCTTTTGGGACTGGGGACTGAACCCAGGGGTGCTTGACCGCTGGACCACATCCTCATCCCTCTTTATTTTTTTCTTTTGAGACAGGGCCTGGCTAAGTTGCTTGGGGCCTTGCTAAGTTGCTGAGGCTGGCTTTGAACTTGTGACTATCCTGCTGATCCTCCTGGTGGAATTACAGGCATGCACCAAGGCACCCCATTGACCCTGTGGCTTCTACAATGCAGATGGTAGTCTTTTTTTTTTTTTTCTTTTTTTAAGATAAAGGGACAGTGAGAGAGAGAAAGAGAGAATCAATTTTATTTAGTTTTTCAACTGGTTTTCATTGCTCCAACACTTAGTTGTGTATGTGGTGCTGGGGTTCAAACCCAGGTCCTCGCTCATGCCAGGCAAGCCTGATACTGCTGAGCCTTTGCTTCAGGCTGCAAAAGGGAGTCTCAACCACGATGGTGTCTACAGGTGCCTGACCCTGTTCTGATTGTTTTGCATGCACTTCATCATAGAATGAAACTATGAGGTGTGTGCTATCTTTATTCCCATTTTGTATATAGCGTGCTGAAATTAAGTAAATGTTTCCAAGGTCTGGAAGTGAACAACGATAGAACAAGTCTTGTCCATTTTTTTAGAACCTCACTCTGCCTGCCATACAGGCTTAAGGGAAAGGGAGGGGGCTGAGAATGAGAGAGGACAGTAAGGAAAAGTAAACAAAGCGGTGCGGAGACAGTGACTCTGCCTTCCTGCAGTGGCCCCGCCCAGAGGGAGCCACAATGCCCTTCCCGGCCTGTGGCGGGAAGAAACAGCTGTAATCTTTCTAGATTTCTTCTTCTTTCACTTCTCATCTCTCTTTCGTGTAAGTAAAAATCTAGAAACTTATGTTCTTCTTCATTACTTTCTCTCGATTCTACAAATGCATACCTCTGAATACCTAAAATCGCAGGTCTATTGCACTTTAGAGGTGATTGGAGAGACTTCTGAGAGCAATTGTGTTTGCAGAAAAAAATTTTTTTTTCCTGTAACGCTTTGAACTTACAGCGTTTTGGCTCATGGTGCTAATTTTAAGGAAGTCATTTGTTTTGTCTGGTACTTGTTATGTGAATTCCTGAAGGTCATCAATTTTGACTTCAGTAATCACCAGAATTTAAAGAAGCAGCATGGTCCTTGGTGGGACAGATTGCAAATAAGGCAGAAATAAGCTGTGACTGGAGAGAGAATTCTAGAAGCATCAAGAAATTGGGTCCAACCCCCAAGGTCTCCAAAGGTGTTCTGGTTTCTGAAGTTTGTCCTTCTGAAAGTTATTTTTTCTCCAAATTATTAACTTTTTTTTTTTTTGCTTTTGCTTTGTTCAAATTGAGTTCCTGTCTCTTACAACTAAATGTTTCCTTGATAATGCTATGACCTTAGGGTCTGTCCAATTTTAAACAGTCTAGGCTTTGACTTGGAGAATCTCATGCTAACACTGGTAGAAGTCGATATAGACGTGTTCTGGGAGGCAAGTCCGTGTTCCTCTAGAGATGCTAAGAACTGACTCTATCTCCAATTTTGATACCAAAATAATGAATATATGCCATCAACAGAAGAAAAAATGCTCTCCACAAATCAGGATGGCAACAGAAAGGCATTTTCCAAAGCACGTTCCAGTTAGAACAGGGTGGCCGATTCATTTATCCTCCACTTTGGAGAATGAAAAGGAATGCCTTAGACAGTTATTCAAGGTTGTAGATATAAAACAGGGCTGGTTCCCCTACATGAAATGCACCTCCACAAAGAGTTTCCCTGATCCAATAGGTTTAGACAAATCTGTGTGCTAAAATTCCTTGTTAAAAGTCACATCAATTCTGCTAAATGCTCTAAGTCTTACACTAAGACACCCACTAAATGTCACCTAAGCCAGCCTTTCCCGAACTGATTTAACTACCAAATCTTTATTTTCAATAACATTTACTACTGTCCCAGGGACTCAATGTTCCAGAGGACATACTTCAAAAAATGTCCAATTTAAATATGTCAGATTTGGATAGAGTATAACTTGCTACCTTCATGAATGACTGTATCTAGAAGCCTCCAAAACAAAAATATCTTCCCCCCACATTTCCTCCTTTAAAGACTTTTGTAAGGAAATGCAATTATAATGGGGTTAGGCACTATGTCATCTGCAAGAAATAACTCATTAGCTAGCTAAACATTAACCATAATTAGTTTATCTAAATAGCCACTTACCACCCATTGATTCTTAGTGGAGACCAGGTCCCCCAGGAATTGTCTTCATAGAAGGAGTGGGAGAGAAAGGGTCTGGAGTATGGGATGCTGGCCTCTTTGCCATAGAGGTCTAGATTTATAGGGTTCTCAACCTTTCCTCCAACAGGACTACTTGTCTATCTTTGTTCCCTTATATCCCTGGTTTTAAAAAATATTGTCTCCCCCTAAAAGTAAAGCTATGTGGTAGTGGCATTTGCCGCCTCACTGTCTTTGATTTCCTGGCCTGTCTTTCATCCTCCTTCTGAGACTTCTCCCTTCCAACTCCAACCATGAGGTTCTAGGAAGGGTTTCTATGATCTTCCAAAGCCCCACACTTTTGTTCATTGTGAATCACATAGGGGCTGGACCCTAAACGAAGCCGGACCAGTTAGAGAACTTTCCTGGAACTTCAGACATTTGAATCAGAGTGAGCAGTTCCCCAGAGGGCAACCGAAGCTGCTGGATGGGGCCTGGGAGCTGCCAGGAGCCACGTATCCAGCTGCCTGGAGGAAGCTGGTTGGAAGGTGCTCCTCAAAGTTCCTGTGTTGGAAACTTTATCCTCTAAATGGTGGTATTGAGAGGTGGAACCTTAGGTCATGAGGGCTGGGCCCACACACGTGGATCAAGCTGTTATTGCAAAAGTGAGCTCCTTGTAAGAGGATGACTTCAGTTTCCTTTTATTCTTCTCTCTTGCCCTTCTGCCATAGGATGCTGAACCAAAAGGGCTTTGCGGATGTAGCCCCTTGATCTTGGACTTCCCGGCTTCCAGCAGCGCCTTCCCCCTTTGTGATGACCAAAATGTCTCCAGGTATTTCCAGTGTTCCTCGGGTGGGTAAACACCTCTCCACCTTTCTTGAGAACCACTGGTCCAGGTCATGAAGCCCATATTCCAAAAAGAGCACAGGGGAGGGACAGGGAAGGAGAGAATGTCCTGGTGACATTTAAGGCCCTGACTCCAGCTGTCCCTGAGGCTCAGCACACTTCACTTCTTCCTGTGGATTGATTTCATGAGCCAATTAACTCCGCTTTTTCTCTCTCTCTCTAAGCTGGCTCAAGTTGAATTTCTCTAGTTGCACACAAGGGTACTCTGTTAATCTATAATTTCCATTAGGATTTTTTTTTAACAAACTTAAAATAGCTCTCTTCCTAGCTCTCCTCCTCCTATCACCCCCTGCACCAGGTCTGTCATTAGCCTCCAAGGCCTTGTGAGTCAGAGTTCCTCACCCTCCACTAGACCGAGAAGCATGTGGCATGAAGCAGGACTGAGGGAGTAAAATGAGCCCCAAGATCATCCACTGTGCCACCATCCCCACGCCCACCGAAGTACACAGCAGAGACAGGAGCTCTCCTTCCTGGAGCAAGTAACAGACGTGGGTTTTGAGGCCGAAGTGGGGTATGCAGTAATGGGAAAAGGGAAAGTGTGTTTTTTTTGGGGGGGGTTTTCTGTTTTTGTTTTTGTTTTTAAGAGAGCAAAATGTAAAAGGAGTAGAAAGTTGATATCCCCAGGTCAGAGGAAGTCTTTTTTCTTTAGCACCAGGGATTGAACCCAGGGGTTCTTAACCACTGAGCAGCATCCCCAGCCCTTTTTATTTTTTCTTTTGAGACAGGATCTTGATAAGTTGCTTAGGATCAAAGTTGCTGAGGCTGGCTTTGAACTTGCGATCCTCCTGCCTCAGCCTCCTGAGCCACTGGGATAATAGGCATGTGCTTACGCACCCAGCTGAAGCATTTTCTTGGATATATGTAAATATGTAGACATTTTATTTTGGGTTTGAGTTTTGTTTTTGTTCTTTCTCAGTGCTGGGGATCATGAATGCAAGGCAAGGACTCTACAACCAAGCCACGTCCTTATCCCCTATATTTCGTATATTGTGATTTTACACACCAGCAGGGGACAATTGCAATATCTGGAGAGGTATAGATACAGATAGCTTTTTCATTGTTGTGACCACAAGACCTGACAATTAGAGGAGGAAAAGTTTATTTGGGGCTCACAGTTTCAGAGGTTCATTCAGTCCGTGCATTGCTCTGGGCCTGAGGTGAAACAGAACATCATGGGCATGGTGGAGGAAGACAGCTCAGGACATGGCAACAGGAAGGACAAGGAACAAAATATTAAACCCAAAGCACACACCAGTGATCTTCCTCCAGTTGCATATCACTACCTAGAGTACCACCAGCTAATCCATGTTAGTGGATTAAGTCATTGGTTAGGTCAGACCTTTCACCATCTAGTCGTTTTACCTCTGTATATCCTCGCATTGTCTTACACATGAGCTTTTGGGGGACACCCTATATCCAACCCAGAATATATATAAAATTTTCAAAGCCAGTGACCGTGCTTGCTGGGTCTAAGGGAAAGACTGTGGACTGTATTACCAGCTCAGAGCTGCACAATGATTCCTTTCTTGGGTCACCAGGTCCTGGGTCTGTTCAGTATGACTCCCATACCTGCCTTAGGGTTGAGGTCAGTGACCCCTGCTCCAACCCTCGCCTCCACACACACAAAGTGCTCAGGTCCATACAAGGACAATTCCCTGGGCCCAGCTTCACCAAAACTTTGGAGCCTATGCCTGGGTGCTTGGAACACCAGTAGGAAACACCTACAGTGGTGAGATCATTGAAATTATCATTTGCACACCTAGGGGAAAGCAGATCCTGAGCCCACTGGGGGTGCCTTGGCCAACCCAGCCTCTCCATTAGAGGTCCTAGACGGCCTGGTGCTTCAGGAACAAACTGGCTAACACCCGGGACCAGGCAGTCCCAGAACCTGATTCTAAGCAATGCTGCTTCTCTTCTGCCCCACTTGTGCTGGCACCTTGCTGGTCACTGAAGTATTCTGAATATCACACCTGAAAGGGGAAGCAGGAGGGTGACACGACAGCGTCTGTTCTTTAATACCGCTTTGGATTGATCCAGCTTCTACCCTGCAATTGATTTCTTATGGATGGATCTATTTGGAAAGCTCTGTGGACTTGTGATGATGTAGCCTTGGCACCTGCTGAAGGTGCTCATGGGCCAACAGAAGAAAGATGTGCTCTAAGCTACCTGTGGTGGAGAAGGAGCTCCAGCTGGGAAGCTGGGATGTGGCTGAGGACACCACCATTTCCGGTGGAGGTCAGGCTGCCTTCTCTACAGTTTCCAGGGAGCTGGGATAGACTGGCAATGTGCATCTGTGCTGTCCGGTGGTCCTTCCAGCGGGCACTTGAGGGCAGACCCACTGTGGGAATGAGGCTCGCTTCCTACCGCAGAGGAAGCAACCTATCACCCTGGGCACGTCCAGCTTGGCTGTGAGCTGCTGAGGCCACATTTATACCATGGCACTGATGCTACCAAACGTTGCAAAATTTAGACCAGGGAAGAAATTCGTCCAGCTACTTTCTTAGATTGCTTTTACTCTTCCTAATTTAGGCAAAGCAGAGATGCTCCAGCATCCCTCCTTAAATCAACGTACGCTCAGGTCAAAGAGAAATAAACCAACCATGTTAGAACTACTGCTCTTCAGAGGCAAAGGAGAAGGCTGTAGGTAATGGTGAGCAGAGTTCACCGTGATCAGAATAGAAAGAAGACCAAAAAATGACCCCTTCCATAAATATCTTCTCTCCCTCCTCCTGAGTCTGCTTTTCCCTCCACAGCTCGGCCTACCCCTCTGCCATCCTGTGCCCCACTAAAGCAGAATGTTGTGCTCATTCCACAGTCAACTATTAGTTGACAAGGCTTAACGACTCCTACTAGGTATTTGCATTTTAATATAGAATTATTGAAGACCAAAAAGCTTTCAGAGGCCACAGGAACAAAGCAAAGAATTGGAAGCTGTGAAGTGATATTTGGGGGAGCCGAGACTTGTCCAGCTCATTCTTGGGTTTTGCCATGTTCGTTGTAGCCCCTCTACAAAGGCCCCCATTTGTCTGAATCCTCTTCTGGTGTTCCTCCCTCCAAATCCCACTCCTGCCCCATCTCCACAAATGCATTGTCGTCTGGCTTGTTTGTGGGCTTCCCGAGAGAGACAACTGTCTTTTATTTAGTGTAGATTCTGATGAGTCCGTCTGACCTGGAAGACCAGCCCTCAGGCTGGAGGCCATACAGGGAGGGGTGAATGGCCCAACTTAGGACAATATCACCAGGAAAGGGTGGTTGGGTTGGAGCCAAGATGGAGAAGGCCAGAAGAAACGAGAGAAAAAGACTGTGAGGCTGGACGATGGTTTAATTCAGAAGACTGGCTGGTAAGAAGTTCACGGTACAAGGCCAGTGGACATTTAGACTAAGCATGTTTAATGGTTGATTTAATTTTAGATGTATGTGGAATGCTGAGTTCAAAGGAACCCACCTCTGTGGTTTGGATGTGCTTGTCCCCCATAGGTTCATGTGTTAAAGGCTTGGTCCCAGTGGGTGATGTGAGGTGATGGGATCTTTAAGAGACAGGGTCTAGTGAAGTTGATCAGGTCCGTGAGGATGCTGCCTTTGGAAGGATTAATGAGGTTCTCTTGGAACCCCAACTTGTTCCCTCCAGCATGGGTTGTTATAAGGAGAGCAACCTGGCCCATTCCTGCCCCTTGGCTTCCTGTCATACCTCTCCCATGTTGTTACTCAGGCCAAAGGGGACATCTCCAGAGACCAAATCAATGGGCCCACCCAATCATGGAATTTCACCCTCCAAACTCATGAGCTAAATGAGTCTCTTTTCTTTATAAAGAGTATTTTGTTGTAGCAACTGAAAACAGACAAATATACCTACCTGTGCTCTCAAACGTTTATCCATTGAAAACTTCTTGGGCTGGCGTGGTGGCTCAGCAGTTGGAGCACTTGCCTGGCATGTGCAAGGACCTGGGTTCAAACCCCAGCACCACATACACAAACAAGTATTGGAGAAACAAAAGCCAGATTTAAAAAGTGAATAAAATTGATTCCTTCTCTCTATCTCTCTCTTCCTTCCTCCCCACCCCCCCAAAAAAAAACTTCTTCAGCAGCTGGGTGTGGGTGTGGTGACACATGCCTGTAGTCCTAGTGACTCAGGAGGCTAACATAGAGGTTCACAAGTCAAAGTCAGCCTCAGCTACTTAGTGAGACCCCATCTCAAAATAAAAAATAAAAAGAGGGCTGAATATGCAGCTCAGTGGTAGAACATGCCTGGGTTCAATCCGTAGTGTTGCTAAATAAATAAATAAATTAATTAATTAATTAATAAAAAGTTTCTTCAGGTTCTAAGATAAATATCTGTGCTGGGCAAACTGAATGTTGAAATTTAGATGACTGTAACCAAGTCTATGAAATATTTAAACTCTGTAGCTTCCTAACCTTATTTCTAGGAATTGATCTGAAAATTAATTGTGAAATTAATATAAAATAATATTATATAAATATAGTATTATTTTCCCAAAGAAAATGTAGAAACAGTGTCCAAAATGTCTTCCACTACCAGCAACACGTCACCAGCCTCCGTCAATATCTTATCTGTCCTTCAAGTTGTCTCAGTTTGATTTCTTACAAAAGCAGACACTGAGTCAAGGGCTTGGGTGTAAGTGGCTTAATTGAGAGGAAGGCAATCAAGAAGTAGTGTTAAAGAACAGGTTACCACAAGAGTGGTCTGGGGATTGATCCTTTAGGGGATCAGTCGTTCCACCCTGGAACAGGGAGGTTGGGGCATGGATTCACCAGTGCCTGTAGCACCTCAGTTGAGGGTTGTCCCTGAGATGTGAAATCGGGGCTTGCAGGTTGCCCACAAGGAGTCAGAGCACTGGAGAACACCTGGGAGGAAGAACAGAGGTGAGGAGCTCTCAGCACGCAGGAGCTGTCCACTAAGCTAACGGTCAGCTTGGAGGATGTCCAGGTATGATGTGGGTGAGGGGCGCAGCATCTGCTCGAGTCTCTGGTTCAAATCCATCTCCATGCCAAAGAAAACGTCAAGTCCTTTACAGAAGCAATAATAACTGCAGCCCTTTTGTCGATATTGCCAGTGCTTTCTGTGTGAGCTTGGGTGACTCTTTATGCCTCAGTTTCCGCATCTGAGGAAACAGGGATGAGAATAGAGCTAGTGGTAAGTTGGAAAAATGACTGCAGATTCTTTATCCTTCCGGTATCCATGCCCTTTACAATGTAATATTGCAGCCTCTCATCATTAGGCAAAATCTATTTCCCCATTCCCCAATTCTGAGTTACCCGTGTAAATTTGCTGTGGTCAGAGGCAAATGCAGCAGAAGGGACAGTACGCCACTTTCCAGGCTCAGCCTGTAAACGTTTGCGTATTTCCATGTGCTTCTTGGAATCCTACCTGAGCCAGGACAATGCGCAGGAGCTAACCTGCTGCAGAAGAGACCTCTGTAGACCAGCAGCCCCCAGCCACCCAGATTCATGAGAGAGCCCAGCTCAGGAGCCTCAGCCAACAGCCATCTGCTCTGGGAGCAGAAGGCCCCAGCCAACCCATAGACTGGTGAGCAAAAATAAGTGTTGTCTGCCACTAAGGTTTTATGGTTGTTACCCAGCATTATTATGAGAATAGATAACTGATATAGCACCCCTTTCACTGAGGATTTTTAAAGCACATAAACATGTGCAGGATTTGGCTCCGTGCCAGGACCACCATCCCTTTCCTTTAAATGTTAACCATTACTGCTACACTCATTATCACACTTCCAGAGTGTACCACGTGTTCTGCTATTTATCTATATGTCAGTTTCCCCTTCTAAAAGAGGGGCTCCTCCATGATAAAAAACCAGATCCAATTCATTCCGAGTGACATATTTGCCCATATTCAGGAACCCATCGTTCAACAGGGTGAATGACATGGAAATAAAATCTCTGTTGGGGACTGGAGACAGCAAATATTCAAAAGTGCTGCACAAAGATGCTCAATAATGATGGAGCAAATTATAAAAACCGAGCCTCTCCCATATTGAGGCATCTGCATGAAATGTAAGATTGATAGGGAGAGGGCTAGGCTTCACCTCCGCCACCCCGGAGCCTGGTCAAGGCAATGGTGGGCTTCTTTGGTAGTTTTATAGCCATCGCTGCACTCTTGCTTTCAGGCTCTGTCTTTCTCTCTCTCTCTCTCCAGAGACCAACCATTACATGATGAAAAAACTAATTAGAGCAAGCATGGTGCCCAGAATAAGCAGCCTATTAAAGAAATTTGAGTCAAATGAATGCAAAAGGACATCTATTGTAAATCTATCCTTAACAAGTATTTATTTTCGTTCTTTCCCAGATTTCCTGGGGGAGTTTATTGCTTGAGTAAAGGGGTGGAAAAATCGCAATGTTTTTATAGTATATCCCCAGGTCCCCGTAGAGTTCCTCCCTGGGGCCAGCAGGCTGCGTGGAGCCAGCTCCCGGCAGCAACACTGTGCACCTGCTCAGCCTGGTCAGCAAGGTCAACAGAGACTTGGACAAATTCATCTTCATTTCATGTCTTCGACAGCCTCTCAACTTAGGTCAAGTCCAAGGCAAACCAAGCAATTTTATTAGACGCAGGGAGAGGTGGTGGAGAGCACGCGGACTAACTTGGATTCCATTCCCAACTATGTGACCCACCGTTTTGGGAGACCTTGACCTAGTTACTGAATTTCTCTGAGTCTCACTTCTCTCATCTGTAAAATAGGCATAAAAAGAAGCCCCCTTGCAGAGCCAGTAAGCAGGCTAGAGAAGAGCTGCCAAGGGTCAGGCTCACAATACCAAGTATGTAGGGGTAGGGTAGTCCACTGGTTATGGAATTAGACTGGTGAACCAGAGGGTCCATGTTCATATCCCAGCTTTGCCACTTGCTAACTGTTCTTTTTTAAAGAGAGAGAGGGACAATGAGCAACAGAAAGAAAGAGAGAATCAATTTTATTTAGTTTTTCAGATAGCTATCGTTGCTCTGACACTTTGTTGTGTAGGTGGTGCTGGGGTTTGAACCCTCATCCTCACACATGCCAGGCAAGCTCTATAACTGCTGAGCCACTGCTCCAGCCCCTTGCTAATTGTTCTTAACCTCTCTGTGCCTCTGATTCTGTAAATCTGTGAAGCGGAGAAAATTACTGCTAACACTGAGGCCGTGAGGGTTGAATGAGTTAGCATAGGTAAAGTCCTTCCAACAGGATCCGGTCCACGGCAAGCGTTCAGGAAGTGTTCGCTGTGATTGTTATTCAAATAGAATTATTAATAGAAATCCCTGATGACCAGAGACCTTCTAATCATCTCACTTTAGTCCAGATATCAGCTGCAATACATCAGCTCACACTCGCAAATGGCAAGAGTGGGTTGAAGGAAATCATAACTCAGTGAGTCACGATTGCAGTTCATAAGCAGAGAAGCACAATTCAATTTTATAGGCAGCTGGGCTGCTAATTAAGAAGAAGCCCTTAATTACAGCACCTGACACAAGCCCCGGCTTGCGCTTGCTTGCCATATTTTTCCTCTTCTCCCCCGGCCTCTCACACATCCATTTCCCCACTCCCTTCTTGTTTCCTGTCTCCATCCGGGGCATATCAGTTGTCCAGAGACCTAAAAAACAAAACTGCTCCCTCACTCTGGAACTCTCGAACCACGCATTTTATGCTGGAAAGGCAGTGCTCAGGTCCCCAGGGTGGTAAATTCTGATGACCACAAGGGGGCCCCATGAGTAGGGGAAGCAAAGAAAACGGTCGCAACTGTTGAGAGGATAAACGGTGGTATGTTCCTACAGTAGAATACTATTCAGCAATAAAAAAGAGCAAACTACTGTCATGTGTCACTTTCAGGTGGGGATATGTTTTGAGAAATGAGTTGCTAGTCTTCTTTTTAACAGTGTGAACAGCACGGGGCATGTGTAACAGATCTAAATGGTATGGGACAATCACTCCACCTGGCCTCCCGAGGCAATCAAGAGACACAGTAAACACGAGATAGACGAGCGGTGGCCAGCACAGCGTGGTAGACCGTTTTACAGTGAACCTTTCCTACGTAGGAAGAACACACTCTCTAATAACAATGAAAAGGAAAGTGCAGGAAGTACGGAACCCAGAAACATGGCTGTGTATATGTCATTGTCAAGTGTGATCTGCGGCATGTAATTCTAGATGCTGGGCTTTCGTGTGACCATGTGACCGGCAGCACAGTAGGGTTCTCTTGCACCAGCATCACCACAGACAGAGTGATGAGTTCCACTGTGACTTTACGATGGCCATGATGACTAGGTGATAGGAAATGTGCAGCTCCATTATACTCTCACTGATGCTGGTTTTGTGGATGTTGGGTTCGTGTCCTCTTGGAGTCCAAGAATGAAACCGAGGGACACCGAGGCAAGCGTAGTAGATGGATTTTATTCTATAGAAGGATTTTATTTTACAGAAAGTAAAGCACAGGGAAAAGAGCAGACTTCCCCCAGAGTGGGTGAAGGGGACAGAGCGATGAGGCAGTGAGGTTTGCCCTTTTTATATGACATCCTCTCCTCAATTGGTCGCTGCTTCCCTGCCCCTGTATCTAGGACGCAGGCGTGGGGAATTCTGATCCAGCCTTGGGTTTGCACCTCAGGCATCATAGAAAGAATGTGGTTCCTTCCTTAGCAGCAGGGAGTGTCAGCACTCTGGCCTATCTTGTCAGCATTGGGGGATGTCAAATTGATCTTAAAGGAAAAAAACTAGTTTTCCCTTAACGGTCTGAGCTAGTCTTTGATCCTGGGCCACAGGCATCTTTGTTAGCAGAGGGAAGTCGCTGTCCGACTGCCTTTGTCAGGGAGGGGATGTGAAGCTGATCTGCACCTCTGCTTACTTAGGGCAGTGGGTGCTCTTTGCCCTCTCAGGAAAGATGACCATCAGCTAATTCTCTCCTTATCCACCCACATTATTCTGCCTACACTGCCTGCCTACTTTTCTCTGCCTCATCACCAGACTATCATCATACATACAGCCTGTCACTACCTGAAACGTCCTTACATGGTGCACAATTGTCTTAATAACACAAACATGACGTGCGTAGATGTGTCCTGAATACATCAGCTAAGCTGAAGCAGCTGGACTCAAAAGGCTCCTTACTGTACAATTCCCATTAATGTGACTCTAGGGACAGAAAACAGATCAGTAGTTGCCAGGGTTATGGGAGGGAGGTTGGCTCCAAAGGGCCCTAGAGAATTTGGAAGGAATGTAAATTATTGTGGTGATGGGTACAGAGGACATGTGTTTGTCGAAACTCATAGATATACACTAAAATACGTGTTTTACTGCATGTGAATTATACCTCAGTAAGCCAAACTGGAAGATAAAACTTTGGGGCATCAAAGAACATGACTTTGACACCTTCCAAAGTCAAACAAATAAACTTTTTTTTTTACAATATGCACTTTTTTTTTACATTATACATTTCTTGAGATCCTCATTAACCATTATAATATCCATTTTATTATTTTTTTTAAAAAAAAAAGAGAGAAGGGCAGTGAGAGACAGAGAGAGAATCAGTTTTTTTTAGTTTTTTTTTTTTTTTTTAAAGAGAGGGACAGTGAGACAGAGAGAGAGCACGCAAGAGAGAAAGAATCAACTATTTAGTTTTTCACATGACTTTCATTCCTCTAAGACTTTGCTGCGTGCGTGGTGCTGGGGTTTGAACCCAATACTCGTGCATGCCAGGCAAGCACCGTAACCACTAAGCCACCGCTCCAGACCCAGTTTTGTTTAGTTTTTCATGTGGTTTTCACTGCCCCAACACTTAGTTGTATACGTGGTGCTGGGGTTCAAACCTTGTGCATGCCAGGCAAGTGCTGCAACCACTGAGCCACCACTCCTGCCCCATAATACCCATGTTACAAGCAAGTTACAATCGATCTCATCAAATACGGTAACAATAACATAGGAAACATTTCCTTTTCCAAGCAAAATCACTCTTGCAAAAAGAATCGGATATGAATTCCATCTGGCAAAACACCTCGCCAGCCCTCCTCCACGCCAGACCATGCCTAAGACGTGATGGTTGAGACTCTGAGAAGAGGAGACAAGTCTGTTAACATGGCTTGCCCAGCCTATTCACAAGTGTCCTCCGTACACAGTGACCCCAACACTAGGAAAGCTGGCTCCGTGAAATGAAGGCATAGTTGAATAGAGATAAATGCCAGGTGGTTACTGCCAGAAGAAGCTTTGTCCAAGTGAAAGAAGCCCAAGTGGATGATCGCAAGAATTCACTATTGGAATGCCCCCAGCACCTCACTGCCCAGCACTGCAGAGACCTGGCCTCCACGTTACACTGCACTCTGCAAGCGTAGGGACTGGTTGTCGGGAGCTTGCTCCCCATTAAAACCATTTCTCCAGCTTAAAACATGTCATGTGTGAATCACTAGCGTCAGCTATAGGAGGAACAAAGCGCCAAAACGTGTCGGTTGACAAGTGAGTAACTCAAGGCTGGGTGGACGCAGAGGAGGATGGAAATGACAGGAGCCGGCAAGTCCTGAATGCTGGGTGAGATGTATGTGACCTCATCTCATCCCATCCCAACCTGCGGGGAAGATGCTGTTATCGCTGCTCTACAGACAGGAGGCAGAGGATGCCACTTGCTCTAAACCATTTTGTATTTTCAAATGCAAATGTTCTGTGATTTCATGGTAAGTGCAAATGGTGATTTCTGAGTTAAATTTAGACAGAGGTTGTGGGAGGCAAGAGAAGAGAAAATAAAATCATAAAGAGGTGAGCGATGGCGTATTGGAAAGTGTTTAACAACCAGCTCGGGACTGGGGCTGGTTTACACCCTAAGTAAGTTCTTCTACCCTGACCAAGTTGGAACTCTCCTTGTGGCTTGAAAACTTCCTGCCAGCTTAACAGCCAGTTCTTCCTGAATGTTGCTGGTAAGGAAAATTTGGGTTAAAAACTATCAGTTCAGAAAAAGTATAGGAGAGCCCTGGGTGAACTAGATGGCAGGCTAACGAAGAGCTATGGGGACTGAAGGATATGGGGGATGGTAGAGCACACCGGATTCAGGAGGCAAATGTGAGACCTACTGATGGAGCGGTGGCTCAGTGGTTATGGAGCTTGCCTGGCATGCACTAGTAAATGGGTTCAAACCCAAGCACCACGTACACAACTAAGTGTCCGAGCAACAAAGCCCACATGAAAAACAAAATAAAGTTGATTCTGTCTCTCTCTCTCACTGTCCTTCTCTCTTTATTTAAAAAAAAAAAAAAGAAGACTAATGGTAGACTTGGGGTCTACCTCTGGAAAACAGGAGTGCCCAAGAATTTGCAGCCTTCTTTTGAAACCATCAAGAGGGTGGGAGTGGGCAGATCTCAAAGGGAAGTCAAATGCATAGGGGGAAGGATAGCTGCCCATCAAGGTGGAAGGGCATTGAGAGGCCCCAAGCAAGAGAATGAGAAATAAGGTCAGACCAGTAAGTGACGGGAAGGATGGTCAGCACCAGACGTTCAGTGGGGAGGTCTGTGATCAACAAGGATGCTGGGGTGGGATGCCCTGGGTGTGTTGCAGGTGATGCTGCCTTGGGAAGGAGCACCGGTGGCTGGACATTTCACCACTTAAAGAAAGGCTTGGAACGCAGATCCCTGGTCAGGCTCAGAGAAATGACCCATGGAACACCAAAGACTGAGCTCCTTACTGGGAAGAGGAAACGGTGATTTCCCACTGTCAAACCGCTCTGATGTCCAAGAAGCCAGTGCTCTACCGCTGAGCTACACTCGCAGCTGAATTTGATTAACTGTGCCAAATTGCCCTTCCAAATATTTTATGCATTTTTTCACCTTCGAGCAACAGTTTAGGGAGTGTCTATTTCCCTTGTCTGAGGCCAATATTGTATGTTATTAATTTTTTTAAAAAGTGTTTATCAAGTATGTAATTTCATTGATGTATTTTAATATTTTTATTATCTTTTAAGAGATTTATTAGCCACCAACACACTTCTTTGAATTACATGTTTATATCCTTTGCTTATCTTTCCAGTGGGTTATGGGTCTTTTCCAGGTGGATTGCCAGGAACTCTGCATATTAGAGATTAATCCTTTGTGTATCACGTTTGGCAAAAATTTTTCTCTGTGTTTCTTGCTTATTTTGATTTTGTCTACAGAGGGTTAATTGTTTTGGAGAGATTTTTTTTGCATGCAAATTTCAGGGTTTTTAAAAGATATTTAAAGAATTAGCCTTTAATTAGGTGGTTTCTCAATTTCGTTTCATATTTAGTATGGCCTTCCCCAAACTTTTCAAAAATATTTACCCACGTTTTCTTCTAGAGTGGTTGCTGTGTTTATGGTGTTTCTTTGAGAGTTTGAAACATTGTATTTCCTTTGGTTGAAAGAAGTGATGTAAAGATCCAAGTGCCTTTTGTCACCTGGCTTTCTGTTTTTCATGATATAGTTTATTGATGAGGTATGGGAAAGTTTGCAGAAGAAAACCATCTTTTCACCACTGTTTAGGAGACCAACTTTCTCCTAAAATAATGTTCATGCATGCTTAAGTCCATTTCTGAATTTCTCATTCTGTTTATCGAATGGAATTTTTCTGTCTCCATACCAGTCTGGGATTCTAATTACTATAATGTAATGAAACATTTAAACATTTGGAGATATTTCTCTTCATTATTCCTTTTTATCCACAGACTTTTTAATGGTTCTTCTGCCATGTTTATTTTTATAGATGAAGTCCAAAATAATTTCAAGTTTTTAAAAACCTTACATTTTAAAATATTACCTTAATTTTATAAATTAATTTCAGGAGAAATTTATCTTTTAGTATATTCTTTTTTTTTTAAAAAGAGAGATGGACAGTGAGAGAGAGAGAAAGAGAGAAGCAATTTTTATTTGGTTTTTCAAGTAACCTTCATTACTCAGACACTTCGTTGTGTACGTGGGTGCTGGGGTTTGAACTCGAGTATTTGTGCATGCCAGGCAAGCGCTGTAACTGCCAAGCCACCGCTCCAGCCCAATATTCTTTTTTTTTTTTTTTTTAAGAGAGAGAGGGACAGTGAGGGAGAGAGAGAGAGAGAGAGAATCTGCTTTATGTAGTTTTCCATGTGGTTTTCGTTGCTCTGACACTTGTTTGTGTATGTGGTACTGGGGTTCAAGCCCACTACCTTGAACATGCCAGGCAAGCACTGTAACTGCTGAGCCACTGCTCCAGACCCCCTCCTTGTATATTCTTAATAATATTCACATCTTTTCAATAACTAAAAAAAAAACACATGTTTGTTGATTTATTAAATATTGTTTGAGCAAAATAATATAGCATTATGTGGCATATCATTGAGAGCTTGAAGAGGGAGATCTGTTGTATAATTGTATAATTACTATTTACATTTGTTTTAATAATAACCCCTTCTAAAAGGAATTTCAGAGCACCTACTACATGCACCAGACACTATGTCAGACAATGAAGAAAGAAAGGAGCAGCTGGGCCCAGGGGTGCATGCCTCTAATCCCAGCAGCTTGGGAGCCTGGAACTGGAGGATCACAAATTCAAAGCCTATGTCAGCAACTGAGCAAGGGAGGCCCTAAGCAGCTTATTAAGACCTATATTGAAAGAAAAATAAAAAGGGCTAGGGGATGTGACTCAGTGGTTAAGCTCCTCTGGATTCAATCCCCACTATCAAAAAAAGAAAAAAAAAAAGCAAACATATAGTCCTTGTTCTGACACCTTCTTAAGTGATGGTCATCCCTTCTAGGGAAGATAGTTGTAAAGAAAAAGTTCAGTATAATATAGTTGAGGCAGAAAAAGTCAGGCAGTCAGTGTAGGCAGAACAATGGGTAGAAGAGGAGAAAATCAACTGATGGTCATCTTTCCTGAGAGGGCAAAGATGTCCCCCAATGCTAATAAGGGTCTGACAAGACAGGCCCAGATGCAGACACTCCCCGCTGCTAAGTAAGGAACCACATTCTTTCTATTGGGCCTAAGGCATGGACCAAAGACTGGACCAGAATTCCCTGCCTGTGTCCTAGATACAGGGGCAAGGAAGCAGTGACCAATCGAGAAGAGGAAGTCATATAAAAAGGGCAAACCTCGCTGCCTCGTCGGCTCTGTCCCCTTCCCCCACCCTGGGGCAAGTCTACTCCTTTCCCTATGCTTTACTTTCTATAAAATAAAATCTGTCTACTACGCTTGCCTCGGTGTCCCTCGGTTTCATTTCTTCGTCTCCGAGAGGATACGAACCCGACATCCACATTACCAGCATCATAGTGACTGGTATAACAGGGACAGTAGAATGTGCTATGGAATAAAGGATCAGAGAGTTTGGAGAAGGGCTATGGATTTGTTGGGAATTTGTAAGATATGACATGTCAACTAGATTTTTGAAGAAAAGTCAATATTGGCTAATAACAGTATTGTATGCATGTATCTACTGGAATCTTGATGTTATTCCAAAGGATTATTTTAATAAAAGATAGATTATCTTCTTAATACAGAAAATTAAAATTGTATATTATATATAAGCAAGTTTTTATATATGTGAGTGAATTCTTAAATAGCTTGTGGATATACATACATATATCTATATATATATATATAAATGAATTTTTTTTTTGGTACCAGGGATTGAACCCAGAGGGGCTTAACCAGTGAGTCACATCTCCAGCCCTTTTTACTTTTTATTTTTAGACAGGGTCTTTCTAAGTTGCATAAGGCCTTGCTAAATTGCTGAGGTTGGCTTTGAACTTGTGATCCTCCTGTAGCAACCTCCCAAGCTGCTGGGATTACAGGCATGTGCTATTGCACCCAGCAATAAATAAATAAATGAATTTTTAACTGTTGTATTTGATGCAAATACTTTCCCTGCTAGCTTTATTAATTTTCACGATACAGAAGTTCAAACATTTTACAGTTAAATTTGTCACTTCCTGTTTAATTTCTCCTATTGTTTCAATCTTTCAAAAGCTACCATCTCTACAAAGACCTAGTAAATGGGGTCCCATTTTGGCTACCACATTTTGACAGTCACATGGAATTTCTGAATAGCATCCAAAAATGATGAGAAATGAAAGTAGGTTTCCATTTTCCATGAGTAAATGTTAAAATAGAACAGATCAAAGAGAGAACTTGCATATTGTCCCCGAGAATAATACAGAGGATGATGAGCAATGATTTTCCATGTCCACTGATTTTGATTAAGAGAAAATGTGTTTACAGCAAAGTAAAAAAAAAAGTTTTAGATGAATGCAAGGACCCAAGAACTTATTTACTATCATGGTGCTAGAACAGGGGAATAAACTTCAAAATAACATGAGGGCCTTCTAGCTCTATTGATCTTCCCAAGAAAACAGAGTTATTGATATAAACAGTGATTTATACCCATGGTCTACAACTGGAGTTGTTTTGAGAACTTTGCAGAAGACTAAGGAAGAAGACAGGACTCTTAGCTGCCTGAGTAGGACGTGGGTCTATTGGCTAAACAAAAAGATCTGGAAAAACCAGTCTGCTCTGTCTCTGTTTGCAGGTGGGGAGCTGACTCATCTGAGGACTCAAGATCTCTTCCCTGTTTCTGCAGTCAAAGTGCAAGTCACTTTCTTAAAAATAACAGTTGTAGTCACAGCTGCATGGTTTTTGTGATCTGTTTCAATTCGTGTCTGGCCTTGGACAAATGGACCAACAGTGACTCTTTCCCCTTCAAATCCAACACAAAGTTACATTAGAAAGCCAAAAACATTGAGAATATGAATTTTTTTAAAGGAGAGAATAAAAAAGCATTTTTCCCCCTGTGGTTCAGAAATGCTATGCTAGTAGAAAATTAGATAAAAATAGTTTAGCACATTCTAAACTCCCAAATTAACCAAATTTCTTTTCATGGGGCGTGCAAATTCAGCATAGAAGTCAATGGTCAAAATCTGGTCTTTAGTGACTTTGAAGACAGACATAAACATGCACATTTCACACTTTGAAAAGTCCTTAATTGACTACTAGAACCATGGTAAAAAGAGATTAGAATTTTTTTTCAGCTGCTTAAGATTTTCAATGAGTTCCCTGAGGATGTGGGTGGATATCTTTGATTTTAAGATTGATTAGTAGGAAGGAAATGTAGTGTCAGATGTTGGAATCTCATTTTTATTATCTAGAATTTTGCAATTCATTTCCTCTCTGAACTGAAAACATACTTCATAATCTCTTGGCTAATGTGGGCATTGTACGCTTAAAGGGCTGGATCTGTGGATATTAGAGGAAGGTGGCGAAGCCAGGCGTCACAGACTGCTTTGTCCTGGGAGAGTCACCAAGAGCTAAAGTGCAGAAATTAATTAAATTCATCAAATTTACTCGGATTTGGAGAGACTTGACTCACACTAACGCATTCTCAGTTCTCTGAGGTCGAGATTGAATGACAGTGGGTGAGTGAAGTACATCTGCCTTTCTTTCCTTGCCAAAGTCTACGAAATTAAGACAGGGGGGAAAGTTAGGCAGTCAGAGTAGTTAGAATGTTCCAGTCAATCCAGGGAAAATCTGTTCTTTTCCTTTAAGATCAATTTGACTTCCCCAATGCTAGAGAGAAGGGTCTGGCAAGGTGGGTGCACATGCAGACACTCCCTTCTGCTGAGCCAGACTCCATATTCTTTCTATTGATACCTGAGGCCCAAACCCAGGGCTGGACCCAGCCAGAATTTCCCAAGCCCAGGTCCTAGGCTTGGGGTAAGGGAGAGGATGACCAACTGAAGGGAGAACATCCTATAAAAAGGGCAAACTTAGCTGCCTTTTCGGCTCTGTCCTCTTCTCCCACACTGGGAGAAGTCTGCTCTTTTCCCTATGCTTTGCTTTCTGTTTTTTTCTTAAGATAAAAGTCTGTCTTGCCTCGGTGTCCCTCGGTTTCATTCTTTGACTCCGAGAGGACATGAACCCGACATCCATAGAACCAGCATCAAAAGCACCAAAGAACTACTTTTAAAAAGAGTGAATCCATAGCTATGTGGAGGAAATGATAGAAAGCTCCAACACTGAGCCACTTATTTAGAATTATTTCTAAAGGAGAGATGGCAGTAGAGATTATGGGTGTGTGTGTGTGTTGTGTGTGTGTTTAAAGAGAGAGAGAGAAACGATTTTTATTTAGCTTTTCATGTGGCCTTCATTGCTCCCAGACTTCGCTGTGTACGTGGTGCTGGAGTTTGAACTCTCATACTTGCGCATGCAGGGCAAGCACCACAACAGCTAAGCCATCCCTCCAGCCCCTAGAGATTATATTTAAGAGGGAAAAAAAACCTAGAGACTACCATGGGTTAAAACATGCAATTCAGAGAGAGAGAGACAGAGAGAAAGGGAGTGAGAGGGGAAGAAAGGGAGAATCAGTTTTATTTATGTTTACATCTGGCCTTTGTTTTCTGACACTTAGTTGTGCATGTGGTGCTGCAGTTCGATTCCAGGTCCTCCTGCATGCCGGGCAAGTGCTCCAACCGCTGAGCCACCACTCCAGCTCCAGATTCATTCTTTTATTGAACAAATATTTGTTTAAGCATCTTTTATGATCTCTGTCCTAGGCATTTGTGTCACATCAGTGAATAAGATTCTTGCCCTCTTAGAGATCAGATTCTGGTGAGATGAGACAGAATAAAAGATAAACTTAATAAACATTTCAGTACATCTAGAAAGGATGCGTGCAGTGGAAAATGAACCAATAGGTCAGGAGAAGGGAGAGGCATTTTTAGGGTGGATATTGAATAAGGGAGTTAGGGTAGGTTAAAGCTAGCAGTGTCCTGGGGAGGGCACTCTAAGCAGAAGGGACAGATAGCACCAGGGTGGAAGAGAGTAAGAATATACCTGGCATGCTGAGGGACAGCATGGTGTCCAGAAAGGTTGAGAGGTTCCAGGGAGTCAGATTAGGCAGACCCTTGTGGGAGTCTAAATGACATGAGGGCAGTCGCAGGGGGTTGTGTAGGGAGGAGAGGGAAGAGCAGGATTTTGAGCAAAGGAGTGATCTCATCTAATGCATACATACTGAAGGGCAGGACTCTGGGCACCTGTTGAGAATGGTCTACAAGAGGCGTGAGAATAGACCCAGGGAAACCAGTAATCCTGGTGAGACAGGATGGTAATTCTGAGCAGGAAAGAAGCAAGGCAAATGATGAAAGGGGTCGATTCTGAATATTTTTTGAAAGCAGAAGAAATGATTTCCTGATGCCCTGGGTACAACATATAAGAGAAAGAGAAAAGTCACAGATGACCCATGTTTTCTGGACTGACCAACTGAGACAGGAAACGAGGTTTCCTCCAAGGTCACATAAGGTTTGGTGGAGTTTGAGAGAGATGGCAAGCAGTCGAAAACCTCATTTTGGGATCGTACTGAGTTTGAGATGTCAAATACATGTTCAAGTGGAGATGTTGACGGGCAGGTGTCCAGGGTCTGCAATTGACAAGAGAGGTCTGTGCAGGAGGTTTCTCTTTGGGGGTTATTGGATTATGAATCAGGTTTATAGGCATGAAATTGGATAAAATAACCACATGGGAGAGTGTAGATAAGGAAGAGAAAAACAACATTCATTGATTAAAGGAGAAAAGCAGATGATTTCTCAACGGATGCCCCCAAGAGATGTGATTACCCTCGGATATTCATTCCTGATTTAAATACAACAGAATCCTTAGCAGCCTGGAAAGACAAAGAAATTTTATTGAAAGGAAAAGAAGGCCTCAATACATAATGAAAGATATCATGTCCTTATAAGAAAGACTTTCTTTATATATATTTTTTTTGTTGTTTCCCTCAAATTACAAAGCAATTCAGACTCATTGAACAGGTAAAACAGTACAAAGATGTATAAAGAGAATATCATCATCATTTTATCACCTCGGAGGTAACAAATGTTAGCAACCTGACATTGATTCCCTTCAAATTTTTTTCCATGGCTCATTCACAATTCCAAGCACATATACAGACCACAGATGTAGAGGTTTGTCTGTATGTTCTTTGCTTTGACAAAATAAAATCATATCATACATTATCAGCTTTTAAAAATTCTTTCTTTCTTTCTTTTTTTGGTGATAGGGATTGAACCCTGGGGTGCTTTGCCATTGAGTTACATCCCAAGCCCTTTTTATTTTTGCAATTTGAGACAGGGTCTCACTAAATTGCAAAGGCTTGAACTTGTTACCCTCCTGCCTCAGCCTTTCAAGTTCCTGGAATGAGAGGCATGAGCCACCAAGTTCCATTAGCTTTTCAGAATTTAACAACATATCATGCACATCCTTATGATTATGTTGATACAGATTCAATGCCCACTTGTTCTCCTAACATACCATATATCAAATCATAAATGTCCGGTACATTATGCACATGTATCATATATGTATACATGTAATGCACATATACTCTATATATACATTAATAGAATGCCATTGTGCATATTTAAAATTTAAATCAGGTGTTCTTCCCCTTCTGCCTTTCAGCATCTCCCCAAATCTCAACCACCTACCCGCAACTTGACACATTCACATTTGCAACCCCATGTAGAGCATTCCATGGCTACCCCAAAGCTCATCATAAACAGAAAGAAGTTTGTATACAAATGCATACATTTGCACGTGAGCATGCATGAATACACATATGAGTGCACGCACGCACCCACACACACCAGTTTATCAGTGGGAGCCATAATACATACAATTCTTGGCCTGTTGCCTTTCTCATTCAACACCGAGTGGAAATTTTTCTCCTTCATGTGGAGTAATTTTAATTTGTTCTTGATATAGCTGCATAGTGCTTTATGATGCAGACACACAGTTTATTCAAACATTTCCTTGTGAATGTCTATACACTTTGTTTTAAAGTTTTGCAACTCCAAGTTTATAAATAGCTTCCGTGTTTATTCTTGTATTTCTACTGGCTACCTTCCCAAGAGTATAATCATTGGGTCAAAGGCTATATGGGTTTTTTTTTTTTTTAAGAAAGAATCAATGTTATTTATTTTCTCATCTGGCCTTTGTTTCTCCGACACTTAGCTGGGTATGTGGTTGATGGGCAGGTGTCCAGGGTATGTGGTTGCTGGGGTTTGAGCCCATGTCCTGGTGCATGCCAGGCAAGTGCTTGAACTGCTGAGCCATTGCTCCAGCCCGTAGGTGGATTCTATCATAGATGCTATAGACTATTTCTTCTTAAAATACGGTAACAATCCACATATTCACAGTCAATGCATGAGACTGCAATAGAGAATATCATTCTTTTTAATTTATGCCTGTCTGATCAGTGTAGATTAATATCACATTGCAATTTCAATTTTCAATTTCTTGGGTGCTGGTGAGTTCGCTTGACTTTTAATACATTTATTAGCCATTTGGATTTGCCATTCTATCAATTACCTATTTATACTTCTGCCCATTTAAAAATTGGAATGTTTTATCTTTTGCTTATCAATTCGTAAGACCTGGTTGTATACAAGAAATAGTTACCCTTTATGTGTTATTTGAATCGCGCATATTTGTCTGAATGTGGTTTTTACTTGACTTTGTTTTGGTATATTTTGCCACTTATAAGTTTTAAATTAGTATACAATCAAATATGTCTATCTGTTATGCTTCGTGGGTTGCTGGTTTTAGTTAAAGCTGCTCTCTGTCTTCCAGGTTTACAAAATGTTTTCCTAAGTCTTATTGTTTACACTTAAGTTTTTAATCCATTTGGAGTTCATTTTTTTGATTTGTTGTGAAATTGAGATACAAGCTCATTTTCTTCTAGCTGGTTATGCCAGCACTATTTATTAAATAAGCCATTCTTTCCCACAGAATTGAAACACTACCTTTGTCACATATTAAATTATGATATATACTGAGATCTATTTTTGGATTCACTCTTCTGTCCCACTGGTTTGTCGTGCCAATAGCATGTGGATTGTACTACAGTGATTTTGATTACTGCGGCTTTCACTTGAAGGCAAGTCTCTCATTATTTATCCTCTACCTACTTTCTCTGCTATTCAGGCATTTTTATTTCCAGGTGGATTTTAAAATAATTTTATCTGACTCCTCTCCTCAGAAAGAGACCTATAGGGTTAATAAATGGAATAATGCTTTATCTATTAACTTAAGGGAATAACTGATATTTTTTAAGTCTGTAAAAATGTTTGTAGTTATTTCTTTTAAAAATACCGTTTATTACATCTTAAAAGTGAACGATTTCTTGGTTTTTTTTCTCATTTTATTTTTCAGGGCTAAGGATCGAACTCAGGGCCTTGTGCCTGCTAGGCAAGCGCTCTGCCATTGAGCTAAATCCCCAACCCCGTGAATGATTTCTTTTTTCTTTTTTTTTTTTTTTAAAAAGAGAAAGAGAGGGTCAGTGAGAGAGAGAGAAAGACAGAATCAATTTTTTATTTAGTTTTTCATGGACTTTCGTTGCTCAGACACTTCATTGTGCATGTGGTGCTGGGGTTTGAACCTGCGTACTCGCGCATGCAAGGCGAGCACCATAACTGCTATGCCACCGCTCCAGCCCGTGAATGATTTCTTGATGTAAGTAAATGTCTAGTACCTGTTCCAATTCCCCAGTGATCTCTTGATTATTTAGTTTATTTGCTAGACTCGAGACCTGATAAATTGCAATTGGTTTGATAGGTCTTTAAATCTTTTTTTTTTTATTCCTTAGATTCTAGACTTTCCCTCTTTCATGTGATTTCTGACATTTTACTGAAGAAAACAGGTCGTTTTCCAATAGCATTTCCCTAAACTGAATTTTGACCAAGGCACCTCTGTGGTGTTGTGCAATACATTCTTCTATCCCCTGTAGTTCCCACATATGTACTGGAGATTCAATCTATAGCGTTGAGCAGAGTAAGGCTCAGTTTTCTGGCAAATATTCATCATAGAAAGTGGCGTAGAAGGACCTGCACAGCGGTGATGTTTCGATCCCATCGTTCTTTCTCATTGTCAATCAGAGCAACCTTAGAAGTTTCTTCTACAAAGGCATGGTGTCTTCTTGAACCATCTGGCATCTGGAGTATAGTCCATGCAGGAAAACAGGATAAAGGGTCGAATTCTGATGAGCCGGTTTCCTAGAGCCCTCCATAAAGCTTGTTTTGGTATTATCCAATGGATATAAGCATCTTAGGTGTGTTTTTGATGTGTTAGAATTACAATTTCTATTGCACTGGTCTGTGGGAAACCATGAATTAATTCTTAAGTCTGTGGACACACCTTAGAAGTCTCTGAGGCTGACCCGGAAGCTAAGGGCAGACACATTTCCTTCCCTAGACCTCTCAAGCTGCAATCTGAGCAGTTCTGCTGTCTCCTGGGGGACATGGAATTTGGGACTGCATCTGTGCACTTGGTTTTACTGGCTTAGTCACTTAGTCACTGCGTCTGAGCTTTTTCTGTGAACAGAGTAGAAAATGGTGTTGATTTATAAGATTACATATGTCATGAGTTTATACTAATAGTTCCAATTCAACTACAGGATTTTTACTTAACTCATTGATCACCTTTCTCTACACTGAAGAATTGTAGTCATTAATAATCCCAGTGGAATTCCTCATTTACTGTAGACCACTCTGTGTACACTACAGTCCTGGAATAATTGTCTTTGTGCTGCTTCTAATTCATGAGATTTCTGTGAGTGACTTAAGATATTTTTTGCAGTTCTTTTTGCCATAGGCCTTAGCCCACTAGGGATGAGCTATCGAATCACTGTGCTTTCAAGTCACTTTAAATAGGTTATCTCTATGTGATTGTGTCACCAACCTGATTCCAGTTAGAACTATTTGTTTTACTACACTATTTTTAAGGATTGGTTTTTAAAAAGTTAGGTTTGTCATATAATAATGTTCGTCTCTCTACATACATGTAAGTATCATATA
>PVKS010021966.1:0-34418 GCA_004027875.1 Aplodontia rufa | reverse complement strand
ACTGCTTTCCAGAGGGGCTGTACCAGTCTGCAGCTCCACCAACAGTGTGTTAGTGTGCCTATCTCTCCACAGCCCCTCCAGCATCTATTATTGTTTATTTTCTTCATCTTTGCCATTCTGACTGGTGTAAGGTGATATCTTAATGTAGTTTTCATTTGCATTTCTCTGATTACTAGTGATTTAGAGCACTTTCTCATGTATTCATTGGCTTCATCAATGTCCTCTGGTGAGAAGTCTCTATTTAGCTCTTTGGCCCATTTATCAATTGGGCTGTTGGTGTTTTTGTAGCTGACATTTTTGAGGATTTTATAGATTCTGGATATGAGACCCTTGTCTGAGGAATCATAGTCTATGATTCTCTTCATTTCTGTAGGAAACTTCTTGACTCTTTTGATTGTTTCCTTGGCAGTACAAAAGCTGTTTAGCTTTATGGCATCCCATTCACTGATTTTTGGCTTTACTTCCTTTACTTTTGGAGACCTGTTGAGAAAGTCTTTGCCTACTCCCAAATTTGAAGTGTTGGACCAATTTTGTCTGCTATCAGTTGCAACGTAGCTGGTTTAATACAAAGCTCCTTGATCCATTTTGATTTGATTCTTGTGCAAGGAGAAAGATATGGGTCTAATTTCAACTTTCTGCAGGTGGAAGACCAGTTTGTCTTTTAATAATTTGCCATTTTCCTTTAACTCATCCTCACTTTTGTCCCTGACCATGAAGAAACCAGAATGCATAGCAAGTGGTGCAGGTGAACTAGAATTTAGGGAGCAAAACATTAAGTAACTGTATGGCATTTCTATTGCTTCGCCACACAAATCTTAGCTTTGGGGAGCAGAGAAGCTTTAAGTGGGTATGAAATTGTCCTGTGATATGAATTGTACAAAATAATTTAATGCCCATTAATTAAATCATATTATATCTGAAAGAGGAGGAAAGTTATGAAATATATCACAGAAACCATTAAATATCAGGATACAAAATCCAACAAAAGTTGTTAAAAACATTGATTTAAGAAAATGAATGACACTTCCACTCTAAACCCAGTAGCTTAAGTATCACAATCAATAGCAATGTTTCATAGGTATGCCACTTAAATATTCAATCTTGTCAACCCTTAAACATGTTAAATATGTGATGACATTGTTTAGACACATTCATGATTCCAGAGATAAGTCAGATTTGAAATCTGCCCAAATAGGCTGTGCAGTTTAGTAGGGGATACAGAGGACAAATACAAGGGATAACATACCCTATGACAAACTTGGAGAAGAAACAAACTTTACTACTTTTAGCACAAATCCTGTGGTGCTTGTTGTCTTTAAATTATAAAGACAGAGTCATGAAGTCATAGCTTTTAAAAATGAAAGAGAGATACATGCAGCTTGGTGGTAAAGCACTTCTGGGTTGTCTCTCTAGTAACAAAAAAAAAAAAAAGAAAAGAAATAAACAATTAAAAAAAGAAATCTTGCAAATTAAAGAGAAAAAGAACAAAAAAACAAAGAGGCAATATTATCAAGACATAAATAATTTGTAATCAGTATAAGATATCCAGATGAATAAAAATAATATGGAAATATATGACTATGCATACTCCTTACTTCCGTTAGAAACATCAATTAAAGCGCCAGGTGGATAGCTGTTTATATTCTATGATAGACAAACTAGGAATTTTATAACACCAAATGTCAATGATGTTGTGAAGAAATGGGTACCTTTCCACATGATCTTTATAATAATGTATTTTCCAATGCTACTTTTGTGACCACATCAATGGTATATCTTCTTTTTTTATTGGTTCTTTTTAATTATACATAATGTTAGGATTAATTTTGACATAATTATGCAGCATGGAATATAATTTGTTTTAATTCAGTCACCAGTACTTCCCCTTTCCCTACACTACACTCCTCCCTTTTCCTGTTCCCTTTTCTCTACTTTACTGATCTTTCTGCTTTTTACTTATATGATTTTTAAATTAGTTTCTTGTGAATGTACATAATGGTGAGATTCACTGTGATATAGTCATATATGTACATAGTAACGATAGGTCAGATTCATTCCACTGTCTTTCCCTATTCCATCCCTCCTCCCTTCACTTCATTCCCCTTCATCTACTTCAGTGATCTTTCTTTCATTTTTATCCCCACCCCTTATTTTGGATTAGCTTCTGCATGTCAAGAAAAAACATTTGACATCTGACTTTTGGGAACTGGTTAATTTCACTCAGCATGATAGTCTCCAGTTTTATCCAATTACTGGCAAATGCCTTAATGTCATTCTTCTTTATACTCCATGGTATATGTATTTCACATAGTCTTTATCTATTCATCTGTTGAAGGGCACCAAGGTTGGTTTCAGAGCTTGGCTACTGTGAATTGTGCAGCCATAAACATTGATTGGTTGAATTGCTGTAGCATTCTGATTTCTCATCTTCAGGATATATACCAAGCACTGCGATATCCTCATTTCCTTAGTTAATATCAGAATTCTAGGATCTGAATTTGTAAGGTAACTCAAGTGATTTTTATATTGTGTTAAAGTAACTTTAGAATTAGACATGGACTAAATAATTATATGAGATTTAGAAAGGAAAAATAAAATGCTCTATGTAAATAATTTTTAGGAGTAGAAAAATAGAATCTGGAATACAGAAGAGAGAGCCACACATTATTATAGTCATTAATTTTTATGAATATCAGTAAGCATCATTCTCTTCATATTCTTAAATTCTCATTGTCTAGTATGTGTCTATTTTCTAATATGTATAAAGGAAATATGACATTTGTCTTAGTCATATACCTATTCAAAATATTTTTATTTTTGTAATTTTTAATGGATTTACATTTTCTTTCTTTTCTTTTTTTCTTTTTGCAGCATTTGTAGTGCTGGTGTTTGCAGCAAGGGAGATCTACCAATGAGCTCCATAATATTTCTTATTATTTTACTGTTTTGTTTTGAGACAGAGTCCCCCTAAATTATTGATGTTAAAGTAGACCTTGATCCTGAAGTCCCAGCCCACTAATTTGCTTGGAATGCAGCTGTACACCATTGACACTAGGAGGGTCTAGGAATTTTATTTAAATCTCAGAATGTCTACATTTATCACCTTTATTACTGTTTAACAATGTATTGGAAATTCCATAATTTTCCTTTCTTTATGTTTTGTCTGTTTTCTTCAAAGATAGTAAATTCTATAAAAACATAAAAGTATCCTTTTTCATTTAAGGTAAAATGATGGAAATAGAGCTTTTCCAAACAGAGTTTTGTTATATTCTCTCTTTTGACATCCCATTATCTTCAGAGTGTGAAGTCAATTTCAGATCAGCTTATATAGGAAATAGATTTTTCCTTCTTTCTTTTTCTTACAACTTCAGAAATCAAAGACATTTTTCTACTAATTTTTCATAGATCTTTCAATTACTTTATTGAATACGTGCTTCTGAATTTCTACTTATCTAATTACGAACTCAATTTGTTTTGGAAGAAAGGATTTTGACAAGGATAAAAAAATCCCATTTTGGTAAAATTTTCCATTAACAGACAAGTTTAGATCTGTCATTTAACTGTATTACTGTGCCAGCAGGGAATCCTAAAATGCTTTCAGAAGATAAAAGTCAAGGAAGACACAGAAACGGATCCTAACAACTTAACAGTGCTCTAGTTGCCCTGATATTTTCTGAAATTGTTTTTAAGACTGATTTGGGCTTTATGCATTGCACTTTTGGAGAAGGTAAGAATAGTATCTCAATATTTTTTTTTTATTTTTAGCTCAACTAACTTAACTTACCAACTTTCTGTTATTGTTCTTCATTAAGCGGCTTAAGCAACCACATATATTTCTACTCCCTAACTCACATTCTTCATAGGATCAATTTGATGGCTGTTTGAGGTCTTTGAGAAAAAAAAATACACTGGTGTTGTTTAAAAGTAACTCACTCATCTGGGCCTGGAAAATATATTGGGCTTTGAATCAGAAAATATAGGTTTAAAGTTTGATTTTTGATGTTGCCGTTTACTATTCTGGTGACTTTCTACAATATTTCTTAGAGCTTCAGTTTTCTTACCTGCCAAGAAAAGTTAACATATGAATTAAAGATGATTTCTATATAAAACAAAATCAATTTTTTAATTATTCAAAGCTTTAATATTTGATATATATTTTAAATATTATTCACACATAAAAAATAATTAAATGTATAATCATTACAAAAGGCTGAAGTCTTTCAATGAATTTTAAATCATTGAAAGTGATTAGCAGTGAAAATTAAATTTCTGCTTCCCTGAACATCATTTATGCTTATTCTCTGTACTGTTTTATGTCTGCATATTTGTGTGTGTTTTCTATCACTGATTTTATCTTTTCATATCTATGTATTCTCTAAGATAATTCTTTTTTTCTTTTTTTTTTAAAGATTGAGGGGGCTGCAAGAGAGAAAGAGAGATTTTATTTTTTCACCTGGCCTTGTTTTCCCAAAACTTAGTTGTGTATGTGGTCCAACCTGGGTCCTCACATGTGCCAAGCAAGCACTCCAATGGCTAAGCTGCTGCTCCAGCACCCTCTAAGGTAATTCTTATTGGAGTGGTAATAAAACTAAATCATAACTCATAAAATAAGTACTTAATAAATATTAATCGATAAAAACACAATATGTATTGGTCTTGAATTGTGTGAAGGGTATATAGTAACAACCTGTTAAGAAAAATATCAGTCATGACTAATCATGTCACATATGCAGTTCATTTCCAAAATAATTTTTTTAATTACTTTAGTTTCTTTTTTGTGAACACATTTTTTTACATATCGAATGATAATGCTTGATACGTGGAAGGGTATCAATTTTGGTTTAAAATTCTATAAAGCTAGAATTAGTTCAGAAATTTTATTTTACAGAAATTTAGACATATTTAAATTGAAATTTATTTTTATCTTTACTCCATTTTTAGAAAAGTTTCATTTTGTTTATTAGAAAATTACTGTACTTTTAAACACAATTACACAATCTTAAAACTAAGTACATGCTATTAACAAAATAGCGCACACTTTTGATATTCTGAAAAATCATCCTTCACTTTAGTTATCAAAATTGACAAAGCTGAATCTAAGGTAGATCATTTGGTTTTCCTACTCAGTATATGATTAAAAAGCCAAAGGATATATAATGAACACCTATAAACTAACCATTACATTATCTTTAACACAAATTTTCTATATGTTCATATATTCATTTTTTTATTTTTTAATGTATTTTTTTAAGAGAGGATGGTGAGAGAGAAAGAGAATCAATTTTTATTGAGTTTTTCACATGGCTTCCATTGCTCTGACACTTAGCTGTGTACTTGGGTGCGGGGGTTTGAACCCGTGTACTCGAGCATGCCGGGCAAGCACCATAACTGCCGAGCCACTGCTCCAGCACTATATATTCATTTTTAATCCATCTAACAATTTACCTTATTTTGATACAATCCTTAAATAAGGTTCACATAACAATATACTTCAAATCTACATACAGTAGCATATATGAAATTAATTTGATTTCATTATATTTTATATTTGAATTAAGGTTAAATTTTATAGACAATGGAATATACAAATTTCATATGTTTAATTCAATTTTGGTTTGATATATGTTTACCCATGTATAATCCAGATACCTCTTAAGAGAAGAGGTATTACCCAAAAGTACTTGCAAATTCCTATCCAAAGTGGTAGATGACCCCATTTTACATTTGTTTCAAAATGTTATTTTTTATATTTTTTTAAAGACAATTTCATTGAAATTGCCATTCTACATAATGATATGTAGAGGAGTTTTAATGTACAGATTGATGACTTTCTCCTTTCTGGACTGTCGCCCCCCGCAGGGTTCTGGAGCGGGTGGATCGGCCTGGGGACCTTAGCCGTTCCCCAAGGGGCCAGCAGGACATTGGGAACCAGCCACCGGCAGGACAGGGTTGGGGACGGGGGAAGAGGAGTCGCTCCACGCAGCGTTCCTGTGCGAGAAGCGGGCAGAACGACCTTGCTAGCCGTCCTCCGAGGGGCCAAGTTAGGGCGGGGATGGGGCGAGGAGTCGCTCCCCACAGCGTTCCTGTGCGAGGAACGGGTAGAACGACATCGGGTTGTCCTCTGAGGGGCTGAGTTAGGAAGGGTTGGGGAGCCGGGAACAAGGGGGCCAACGCTGGCAGCTGGAACACGGGACCTGCATCTTCTAAAGCTGCTGATTTCTCTGACGTCTCTGCTGCTGCTGCAGCTTCCTCTGACTGCTTCTGTGGTCTCTTCCTTCAGGACACGGCTGCTTGCTTTCTTGCTCTTCTCTGGCTGCTTTCTCTTCTTGGGCCGCTTGCTTCTTTTGGCTGCTTTCTCCGGCCGCTTGCTTTACCTGACTAGCTGCTACTCTATTTATCCATTACAACAGCCAATAGGGTACAATGCAAACACCTTTCTCCAATTGTAACAAATGAGTGGCCGAATAGCTTAGTCATGCGGTCAGGCAATTTGCTAATTACAAGCCAGCTGAACCCCTTAGAGTTGTTTACCACCAATTCTTCTAAAGCCAGCTGAGCCTCATGTTCCCAACACTGGACAATCTTGTTTTATTAAATAAATAAAACAAAATTTAATTTTCTTTCATTTACATTTTTGGTGCTGGAGAATGAACCCTAAGCTTCATACATGTTGCACATGGGCTCTACGACTGAAATACACATCTAGCTTAATTTGTTTTGCTTTTTTCCCCCATATTTCTGGAACCCAGAATAAAGATTGTTAGAACATTCTGTTCTTAATTTGACAGGCAAGGTCTCTACTGCTGAGTGTCTACTCCAGCCCTAATCTCTTGCTCTTTAATCACACATTTTATTATCTTTTAATTTTTAATAAATGAAACATATGTAATATATGTACCATGCACTTAAATTTTAATATTGCAACATTTTGAAGACCTGGATTTTTTTTTACCTGTTGCAATTTGTTTATTGTACGGTATTTTCTCTTCTGTTTTTGTTGTAAATAAATGATCTTTTTAAATTCATAATAATTTTTTGCGGTCCAGGTTTAAAGTGCATTCATCCTAGAACTTGTGTTTTATTCTTGTTTTTACTAGGTATCTGAGTATATACATTTGTGTACAGTGTGTTCTGACATAACACGAATCAGTTTAAACTCCCAGGAGGTCATTGTTGTGGTAGGCATTCTCAAAGGATACATTTATTTTTTCCTCCTTTATCAGTAAATAAAGTCATGGCAGAAAACCAGCCTACTCTATTTATGTTAAATGGATTTGTTTCTTGTTTAATCTGAAGATAATGTGCACACCTTCTGTGGCCTTACTTTTATGGGTGTCGGTAATTATACTTTCCATCTACATGCTAAGAGAAACTGCACTAATAGAGATTTTTTCTCTCTCCTCCTAGCAACATGAATCAGCATATGCATTGTTCCAAAAATACCAATGGCACCTACTAAAATAGACTGATGACCCCATGTGGAATGGTGAGTTCAGAAGTATTAACCTCCAAATTTAAATTGTTAGTAATCTATATTCTCTGATGATTTCATTTATTTTTTCCATCCCTCAACCATTTGTAGCTTTTAGTTTATCTGAACCAGTAATATATCTCTATCAAACTACAGTGGAAAATTTTTAAGATATTTCTGCTTGGTTAAAAGGAATATCTTAATTTCAAAGGTCTTGAAGAAGAAACTAAAATAAGAAAAGCAGATCATGGGAGAAAAATTCATGCTCTCTAATTTTAGTAAGTGTCTTACACATACAGGCACAACTTTCACCATTTTTTATCTGGATTATTTTTTCCCTATGTCAATGTATTTGTTAAAAGTTATTTGCTAAAAGTATTCAGTTTTTTTAGAACTATTTTTGAGAGAAGGACAGGGAGAGAGAGAGAGAAAGAGATGAGAGAATCAATTTTTATTGAGTTTTTCACATGGCTTTCATTCCTCTGACACTTATTTTTGTACGAGGGTACTGGGGTTTGAACCTGTATACTTGCGCATGCCAAGCAAGCGCTGTAACTGCCAAGCCATTGCCCCAGCCCAGTATTCAGTTTTTAACATAGAATACCTCATTCTTCATTTTGCTTATTTTTCCTCAAATATATTTTCTTCTTTGATTTCTTCATAAATGTTTACAATATTGGATTAAAATAAACCCTTTGCTTATACATGATGTACTAAATTCATAGCCTCTAGAAATATGTTTCATCATCTTAATTTGTCAATTTCCTATTTCTCTTCCCATATATATATAAATACATGTGCATATATGTATGTATGTACATTTAAATAAGTATAAATTTGAGAGCAATTAAATCAATTTGTATGAGGAAACTTAGACTTAAAGGGCAATTTATTTTAATCTGCATAATATAAGCAGTAATGAGTGTATACATGCCTGTGTGTGCAGTTTCATATAAACACATCATGCAAATTTTCCCAATTTATTATTCCTTTTGTTATCATGTGAAATAAATTTAACCATTTTAAAAATGTAAACATTTCACATTATGCACTGTTTATTGACAGATGTGTCTCCAAAATATTAGCTATTTTTGTTTGTGTAAAAAAAACACTCCTACATTTATTATAAATTAACTTACTTCTGTTTTTTTAAGTGCTTTCAACACCACCATGTCATAAACAGGAGGAAAATTAAAAGGTAGCTAACTTTATTCCAACAGAATGATTCCATAAAAGTATATAATAAAATATTTCATGGAGCGATACGACTTTTCACGGAAATTAAATACCTAAGGCAAAGCATGACCCTTTCATATTCAAAAGTGAGACATCAAAGGAAAATGTTATTTGCATATAAATGTATGACAACTTTTATAAATGAAAAATTTATGAGTTCAGCTAAAATGTAAATACATCTTGAGAAGTGTCTTTTCTGTAGTAGCTACCTAAAAAGTCAGAGTGAAATTAACATAATAGAGAATACAGGCAGGAACTAGTTGAAATTTCTGGTATGTGGCCTTGTTCTCAAATCTGTGTGACATTGGTTTGGCAAATGGAGAAGAAAGTAGCAATTTCTAGAAATATGTTTTACTACTTGTTTCATCTATTATCTAAGGGTTAACTTACTCTAATGATTAAATTGAAATAAATAAGATAAAAAAATTTGTGAGGATATACCAGTTCTAATTTAAAGGGTTTTATTGAAAATCTATAAAGATAAAAATAAAGATTAAAAGGCAGGATAACATAGCAAAGATTAATAGTAGGAAACTCCAAATCAAAAGCCTCTGTGTATTGGGCATAGATGTTCTAGGTGTCTCATAATCACTTCAATTAGCATGTCAATGTTTATATGCCTACCTTAAATTTTGAATCCGTGAAATCTTTTAGTTCACAGACAGGCTCCATTTGTTTGCTCAAAAATAATTTTTTAGTTTATTTTTTATTAGTACATTATAGTTTTATATAATGATGGGATTAATTGTCGCATATTCCTGGATGCACGGAAATAAGAAATACAATTTGTCTTCTGTGTCCTATATTGTTCCTAAAAAAACAAAATTCAGTGACAAAATTCTTATACTTATGAAGAACATTTTATATATATATATATATATATATATATATATATATGGCAATACAGTGACATTTATAACTGCTTGGAATGTACCTTGCTTTATCTCAGTTCCAACATTTCACCTTCTCCTCCTTTCCTATCAACCCTTGTTATTCTTCAAAATATTCAACAATAGTATGAAATATTTACATTTTGTACAGACATGCAGCACAGCTTGTTCAAATATCTTATGAAGTATCTTGCAACTGTATCTCATAAATATTAACATTTTGTATTTTTGTTCTATGGATCTAATCTATGAGTTTTGCTACCTTACTCCCAAACCTGGGTTTAGGTCCAACCTCCACAAATGAGGGAAACCATTAGGCCCTCTCTGGGTTTGGCTAACTTTACTCACCATGATTTCTTCCAATGCCATTCATTTACCTTCAATGGATGCAATATCATTGTTTCTAATAGCTGTTTATTCAATAATATTAAAGATTGATATTTTAAGTTACAGTTAAGATTGAAATTTTCAAGTGTGCTAATTTAGGAAAGTATGCAACAAATTCTTCTGACAGTTAAGTTTATAAGCATATTTTATTTGATAAAGGGGTTTATATACTTATCATTGATACTGCCATTGTAGAATATCCACAAAATTCTATCTAAACGTTTTATCCAATGATACTCTTTTTATGGTTTGGATACTAGATGTCCACCAAATGTTCACATGTGAAGCAATGCAAAAAGGCTTAGCAGAGACATGATCGGGTTATGAGAGCTTTAACCCAATCAGTAAATCACTCCTCTCATAGGGATTATCTGAGTGTAGCTGAAGGTGGGTATGGTATGAGTGGAGGAAGTGGGTCATTGGGTGTGTGCTTTTGGAGTATATATTTTGTATCTGTTGAGTGGAGTCTCTCTTGCTACGCTTCCTGATCCCTGATCATCACTTGAGCTGTTTCCCTCCACCACCTTCTTCTACCATAATGTTCTGCCTTACCTCAAGGCCCAAAGAATTGAGCCAACCTTCTTGGACTGAGACACCTGAAACCATAAGCCTCCAAAATAACGTTTTCATCCTAAAATTGTCCTTGACAGGTCTTTTAGTCACAGCAGCAAAAATGATAACTAAAACAATATTATTCTGAGTCATTTATTTCAAAAAGTTCATAACAGTTCTTTTTTCTTTCTATAATTTCTTTCTACATTTACTCAATGGAAAACAACTATGTAGAAGAAATTTTCTTCATTAAGGTTGGAATTCAGATTATGAGGAATAATGGAATAGAATTTAACAGATTGATTTTCCCTTTTGGTGCCAGAGATTAAACCCAGGGCACTTAACCACTGAGTCACATTATCAATCCTTTATTTCATTATATTTTCTTTTTTATTTTGAGACAGGGTTTTGCTAAGTTGCTTAGGGCCACTATGTTGCTGACACTGGCCTCAAACTTACAATCCACCTGTATCTGCCTCCTGAACAGCTGGAATTATAGGCCTGTGCCACAATGCTCGGCTTAATTTTTTTGTTCTTAAGAAGAGAGAGGTAGTGAGACCGAGAGAAAAAGAGAATAGATTTTATTTAGTGTTTCCATGTGGCTTTCTTTACTTTTTGTTGTGTATGTGGGTGCTGGAGTTTAAACCCACATCTTTGTTCATTCGAGGCAAGTGCCGTAACCACTGTTCCAGCCACGTTTTCCCCCCCACAGGGAGGATGGCAAATATTTTATTCCATGAATCAGAATGGTACGTAATTTAAAACTTATGGATTGTCTGATGGTAAAGCTTGGTGGGAGAGTTCATGCAGAGCATGCAGAGGGTCCTAGGTTCAATCTCCCCACCTACTTTTAGCAAATAAATAGAAACATAAAAATTGTACTGATCAATGGGGCATAATGTGCTATTTTGATACATGTAATTAATTGTATAATGTTTAAATCAGGTTAACATATATTTCATCAAACATTTTTCATTTCTTTATGGTGAAAACTTTCAAAATTCTGTCCTCTCCCTTTTTGAAATGCAAAGTACACTGTTGTTGTGTACAGTCCTTTTACTTACCGTGCAATAGCACACCTGAATGCCTTACAACTATCTAAATACAACTTAGTATGCAGACTGTCATTTTTAGAATAAAATATTCATGCTGTACTCAAAAGAATTTTAGTGTTGTGCCTTGCCTTTTAAATTCACCATTGTAAGCTCACAGATATTTATTTGTGAATGATATTTCTATTTATTATTTTTATGATTCCTTTTGATGCTCATTTGGTTCACTTCTGACTCTGGGTCCTCTTGTTTCCTTTGGCACAACTACATTCATCTTTGTTCCCTTCATTGAATTGTGGCACAACAGAGTTCCAAGTGTTTCTTGTATGTTTTTCTCACATCATAAATCAAGTAACTGGGTAGAAAATACATCTAGAAAGTTCAGTGAAGAAAGCCAAAAAACAAAGTAAACAAAGAAAAAAAAACACACACCAAAAAAAAAAAAAAAAGAAGGAGAAAAAGATAAAGTAAGTTATTATTAAACTCAGGCTTAATGAAGAAATCCTCTCTAGCCAGGCATGGTGGTACATGCCTGTAATCCCATCTACTTGGGAGGTGAAGGCAAGAGAATTGCACATTCAAAGCCAGCCTCAGCAACTTAGCAAGGCTCTAAGCAACTTAGTGAGACCCTGTCTCAAAATAAAATATAAAAAGTTCTGGGGATGTGGCTAAACGCCCCTTGATTCAACCCCTAACAACAAAAAATAAATAAATATGCAACCTGAAATTTGGACAGAGATGAGTGCTTGCACCAGCCCTGAGCATTTGCTTGCAGGGACAGATGCCACTGAAAGCCATGTCAGGGCAAAAATACTACAGTAGAAAATTTAATGAGCTGTTAAGGCCAAGCATGAGTATGATCTCTTCCTAGTGCAAGCCTTTCCTCCAAAGCCCTTCCAGGCTATCAGAGAAACATTCTGCTTGATCTTTGCTAAAAGAAAGGATTACTAAACTCTGTCCAAATCCAACTAGACAAGATCCCTGTCCCACCTTATCTTCACTGGAGAACACTAGACTGGATCTGCTGTGGGGAAGGCACTTTTATTTACTGTGAAGTCAATATATTTCACATTCTAGCCTTGCTTTTAGGAGTCAGAAGATAAACTAAAGGGAAAAAAGTGTCAAGAAATAAAATTATAATTTTTAAAAAAATTAAAACATAGATCAAAAATTATTTCCTCAGAAATAATTAAATTTACATAAGTAAAATAATTTTACATGAAATATTTTATAGTTGACTCCATGAAAAAGCTTTTATTCACAAATAATGCTGCTTCTCAAAAGAAATATTATTTGAACAACTGTTCCAGTTGTTTTAGAAAGGGAATTATTTTCTATTATAAAGGAAAATTCCACAGATTTGCCAGCACTAAACTAATCAGTACAGAATTTTATTTCTGACACATATACCTTCTATTAAATTTGTAAACTTCACTCTCTTTAAAGATAAAAATAATTTCTTATATTTGAATTTTTATTAAATGTTATATTCCATTTACTCTTTTGATAATTAAATAAACTTATCTACCTTATTTAATCTCATAGCTTTTGTTTCTGTGTGCTTAGATACCTTTTATATAAAGTTCTTTATTGGATTTATATTGATATAATTTCAATTACTAAAAACTTTTCATAAAATTAATTGCAGTTATTTTATATAAAATATTAAAAACTAATTTTCTCATTTAAAAATATTATATCCATTCAAATTTAGGCATCTTTTTAGAAAACTGGGGAAAGGAAATACCTTGTTCACTTTGTAAACTGAAAAATACACAGCTACTATTATAATATCTAATAAGTAATTACTGTACTTATTTTATAAGTAGCAGAGCAAAATGACTTGGTGTCTTAAAGTTCCTGTTTTATTTTTGCCCAATATCAGAGAAAAGCAGCTGGAAACTGAAAGCATCAAGATCTCAGTTTTGCCCTGTTATACAGCAAAATGGTTAAAACAATCTCTTTCAAACATAACAATATGGTATACTTTTCATAATTCCTGTCTATGCATAAAAAATTTGCAGAAAATAAAAAATGACAAATATCTTGCAAAGAAAACATAAATTATTTAAAGATATATTAAAGTATAATTTGCTTTAAGACCAAAAAAAAGATGACAATTATAGAATCTTTGTATATTCTACCCATTTTAAACAAATGTATGACTAAGAAAAATAATTGTCTTAAAAATTAATACTCTTTTGATAAAACAGCTCTCTATCTATAAACTCTGTGACTTGCTCTAATCCAAATAAATGGATGAAGTTCACATGAATGGATGCAGTCTTAACTAAAAGATACCATAAGTTATATTAAGACAGTAACCTCACAAGTTGTAGTGCAAAAAATTTTCTTTGCCATTCCAAGCACACTGAGGGAAAGGTAATTTTTTTTAGTTTTAGAAACAATGCTGCTCAAATTTTTCAAAATCAGAAAGAAGCACAAAGATTTATTAACTAACTCCCTACTACTATTCTTGAATTAAGAATTAAAGTGCAAAGAAAAAAAAAAGAATGAAAGTGTAGCATATCATCATTGATAACATGGACAACTGTTTCACTATGAACCAAGGATTAGGAGTAATGAAAAATGACTAAAGATGTGAAAATCCTACTGTGTAAAATTTTTATTTCATATTTTCCAATATTTTCTACATTCATGCAAATAGGTATAATCAGTGAAGTATTTTTTCTTGTTAACATTAGTTAATAAGTTAATATATCCATAGACTTCCCACTCCATTGTTCTAGTTGTCAAGTGTGTCAGAATATAGTGATGGAAGGTTATAGCAAAGGACCACTTCCCACTCACAGATGGAGAGAAGGGAAGAGCTACAGGGAAGATGAAACCTTCCAGAGCATTTCACAGAGACCCTCCTCCTCCAGCTGACACCCACCTGCAGACAGTTAGCATTTAATCAGTCATTTCAAATTAGGATGGATGGACTGATTAGTTTATAGCTTTCACAATCCAATCGTTTCAACTCTGTATATCCCTGCATTAACATAGGAGCTTTTGGGGGACACCTAACATCAAAAGCATAACAGCCATGTTAGAATCTCAATCAAAATTATAGAAGCTTTAATAGAAAGAATGATTAGTGATAATTGAGAAGGGCATTTAGAAAAGAGGAACACATTTTTAGAAATATATTCTATTTAGTTTTTTTCCTCTTTTTTATGTATTAAACAATATTCAAATTTCCTATATATGTTTGCATTAGTCAGTTTTTCTTTTTTATTTGTTCAACATAAGTCTTACACATTGAAGGGAATCATTACATATTCATGCATATATAGATATTGACAAAGTAAGTTACCCAGGATCTCCTCCCCTTCATCCAATCCACTATCATGTCTACTACCTTTACAATACCCCAGTGCTAAAGATATAAATGAGCATATGCATGTGTATAAATTATTTAAATTTCTGAGTTTATATGTCTGCCTGAGTATAGTTTGGCTTCTCATGGGAGTTGAGTGTACCTAGTCATATTGAAAGACCCTCTTCCCTCCTTCCCTTTTCTTCCCACCTTCATAGTTATGGTTCCCCCCAGCTTATGTGAAAATTCAACTCTGGTTTGTTTATTAATTAAAGGTAGCAAACTTTCCTCCTTAGATTTTATTCTAACTTCCACATATGGGAGAAAATATTCAGCCCTTAAGTTCTATGTTTGGGATATTTCACTCAGTATGATATTTTCCATTTCCATCCATTTAGCTGCAAAAGCCATGATAACATTCTTTCTAATAGCAGAGTAGAACTCCATTGTACATATATATACTAGAGTGTTTGGATCCATTCACCAGTGAGGGGCATTTGGGTTGATTCCTTATGGACCTAGTACACACTGTATCTCTGTAGTATGTGATTCTAGCTCTTCTGGGGAAAGCTGTGTCTCTGTAGTATGGTGATTCTAGCTCTTCTGGGAAAACACCCAGGAGTGGGATAGCAAAGTCCTATGGTGGTTCCATCCATAGTATTTTGAGGAGTGTCCACACTGCTTTCCAGAGTGCCTGTACAAGTTTGTAGTCATACCAATAGTTTATTATTGCTTGTTTCTCCTGACAACCCCTCCATATCTGTTATTTTTCATATTCTTCATTTTTGCCATTCTGACTGATTGCTAGTGATGAAGAACATTTTCTCATATATTTATTGGCTTTTTGAACTTTCTCTGTTGAGAAGTTTCTGTTTAGTTTCCTAGGCCATTTATTGATTGGATTGTTTGCATTTTTGGTGTTAAGTTTTTTGAGTTCTTTGTATATTCTGGATAATAGTCCCCTGTAGGAGGCGTAGCCAATAATGATTTTCTTCTGTTCTGCAGGTTCTCTCTTGAATGTGCAGAAGCTTTTCAGTTTAATGACATCCCAGTCATTGATTCTTGGCTTTAATTCTTACACTATAGGAGTCTTTTTATGGAAGGTGGTGCCTACACCAATGTGGTTGGAGTGCTGAACCTATTTTTTCTTCTAATAATTGTATAGCTGTTGGTTTAATTCCTAATTCTTTGATAAATTTTGTTTTGATTTCTGTGCAAGTGAGAGATAAGGATCTAATTTCATTGTCTGCATATGGCTGTCCAATAACATTTTTTGATCCTCAAAAAGAATAAAATTTTTGAGCATTATTGAACAAAGGAAATAAAAGACCTCTACAATGAAAATTTATCTAACACTGAAAAAATAAATTGAAGAAGACCTAAAAAGATGGAAAAGCATTCCATTTTCTTCATTATGCAGAATCAATATAATTAAAATGGCTATTCTGCCAAAAGTCTTGCACAGATTCAATGCTATCCCCATCAAGATATCAATGACATTCTTCATAAATATAAAAAAAGAATTCTTAAATTCGTTTAGAATAACAAGAAACCCAGAATAGCCAAAACATTACTAAGCAATGAAGACAAAACAGGAGGTGTCACAATACCTGACCTGAAATTATACTACAGGGCTATAGTAACAAACAATACTGGTATCAAAACAGACATGAAGAACAAAGGAATAGAATAAAAGACACTGAACAAACCCATAAGTGTTTAACAATTTATTATTTGACAAAGTGGGCAAAAATATAGCTTGGAGGAATATTTTAATAGCATTTGTTTTAATTGTTTATAATCTCTTTATATACCTACATATACAGCTTATCATCCAAAAAATAAAACAACTGTAAATAATATTCTAAATGATCTGTACACATAGAATGTCTTGTAGGAGGATGAGATGTCTAAACAGTGCAAAGTCAGACCTATAAATAAATATGGTAATCCTTACAAGTATGATTCTAGATTCAATAATGAATTTAGAGCATATTTGTCACAATTTTATAATAAAGGTTTTAACAGGTTATTGAGGTTTTGATATATCATTCCAGAAAATTTTAATGAAACTGTGAAATGACTTGATATTAGTTTGAAGAATATCAATGAAATTTCACCTTTTCTTCAAAATTCTGCATCTGTTACTATTACTGATCTCTTTATAGTCTTCAACATCAGTATAAATACTAACCATTTATGCTTATCTCTAGTGATGCATAAAAAGTGAGTATAATTTGTAACACAAGCAACTTAGACTTGATATAAAAACAAAATTCATGAATTAAAAATGAACAAAGAAAATCAATTGTGGTTCTTTGACACTAAATATTGATTAAGGAAAATAGATCACAATACTAATAAAATAGTATTAATAATGATGATGCACTACTGATAAATACTAGCAGACAAGGTTTAAACAATATAGAAAGAAGACATCATATATATATATTGTAGCAGATTATCATGTTATTAATTTAACATTTATAAAAACATCTATGTAAAATACTTTTAAGTATGATTCCTTGAAAAGTACTTAGATAGAAAAGAGCATAGTGTTTACTTTTACAAGGGCCATAACAGTTTCCATAGAGAAAGCTATAGTATATCGATCTGAGTGACTTTGGAATGGTTTCTCTATTATTGGTTTATGAAGGTTGATTTCCTGAGTGATTAGTTAGCTACTTTATCCATAGAACATCAGACAAACATACTTGTTTCCACAAGGTCAAAATGATGTTGGATATGTGGATTTTCAAGCATTTAATGACCCACTTCTTAGTTTTGAGCTTGTTTTGCTAAGAATACAGATGTTTTGCACTCTAAAAAGACAAGAGTGAAATCTGAAGCATTAGCATTGCTCTAAATAGAATTTCCACAACAGTTGCTTTCAGTTCTCATGTGCAGAATGGAAGAATCTCTATGTAGAGATACAAAAACTTGAAGCTACATTTATAGAAGAGAACGCAGCTTACTTCTGCTACTGTTTCCCACCTCTTTTGTTGCCACAAGAGACATAACAATATAGATTGTTTAAAAAGAGAAACCAAAACTAACTAACCTATATCCACATGTTGTCATTTTTAAATATCTGAATTTTTATCTATGATAACTACAAAATAAAGACAATGTACAATAAAGGTAAACTGTAGATTTTGTAATGACAAAATTCCAAAATCCTAATTAATATTTTGTATACAACTCTGAGTGAATACTGAGAAATTAAACTGATCTAGATGCCAAATGTCCAAATGGTTTTTCATATTAATCTTTGAGAAACATCATATTTCCTTCAAAAGCTTTTCTCTGGAGATATAATCATATTTGATCAATTTGTTATATATGGCACATAGTAAATTGAATGAGAAATCATAAAATTCTCCTATAAAATAAGCCCAATTTTGGTAGTGACCAAAATAATAATTTTTGAAAGTATTTTATAATTATTAGGTATTATTAAAATAATGAACTTCTCCATGGAAAGTACTATTATTGTTTTCTATTAAAAGTGATTATTACATCATCTTGATTTTTTTCCATATCAAAATATCTCCACTATCCTCAAAGCATATCTATTATCCTATTTATTTTTATTCCATTGGTTCTTTTTTTATATACATGACATTAGAATATACCATAACATAATTATAAAACTGTAGCTTTTTCAAATTCAGTCCTCATTATTTCCCCTTCCTCTCCTTCCCCCTATTATTTTTAGTTATCCATGACAATAGAATGTACAAGGACATAATTTTAAAAGCATGCAGTATAGCTAGTTCCAATTCAGTCCCAGTATTGCTCCTTTCTCTCCCTTCCTCCCACCCCCTGTTCTTTCTAGATATACATGACAATAGAATAGTTAATTATATAATTATTAAAGTATGGACTATAACTTATTTCAGTTCTATCCCCAGTATATCCCCTCACCTCATTCTCTTCTCTCTAATCTACTGATCTATTATTTACTAATTATTTTTTTAATTTAATGACTTGTTGATGAACATGTTGATGTGCTTCACTATGATATGTTCATTTATGAACATATGGAAGTTAAGTCTAATTCACTCCATGGACTGTCCTTATCTCATCCCTCCTTCCCCATTTCTTTCCCTTTTATCTATTCCTCTGATCTTTTCCTTATTTTGTGTTAGCTTCTGCATATCAGAGAGTGCATTCAACCTTTAGCTTTTTGAGGCTAGCTTATTTCACTCAGAATGATAGTCTCAAGTTCCATCTGTTTGCAGGTGAATGCCATCAAGTCCTATCAACTTTTTTTTCCAATGAGTTTTGCTTTCTTTTTTTTTTTTTTGACTCATATTGGTAGATTTCCAATTCATGGTAATCAGAATACTTAGTTTTCCTAATAGATAAGACCATATTGTGCATTACACATCTATACACTGTGGTTATTAAAAATGGTGTTTATATGTTGGCTAAAGTATCATATTTATTTTTCATAGAATAATTGAATGTATTTCAAAAGCTTACACATGCACAGGGAAATAAGCCATGATTGCTAGTTTACATTGAATTGTAGTAATCTACTCAGCCTAATTTTTATTGATTTTATTGGGATAATCTGTAGCACAGATGAAGCTAAGCATCACAAAGTTCATACATCTGGAAATAGAAACAGAATATAGAATTAAACATATAGAGCCTCCATCATCTCTAAGATAACATCCTAATAGATTGACATTCTCTCTCAAATTATGCACTGAGGAACTCAGGGTTGATACTTCTTTTGCTCTATAACCTGTAATAAAAATTGAATTCACTTCATATTGGTTCAAGTATTCTTGTATAAGAAATTCCTCATTATTATACTCCTACAACAAAGAATGGTCATGCTTGTATAAAAACTAGTGTGTGTGTGTGTGTGTGTGTGTGTGCGCGCGCGCGTGTGCGTTTATTTTTAAAAACTTAAGATATAAAAAGTCATCTCCTTAACTCAGGATGGGACTTTATTTATAGATCAAAGAGTAAAACCAATGGAAAATGTATAATATGATTATATAAACTGTAATCATAAGCATAATTATTAAAAAGAGATATGAAATTGACTTAAAGAATGAAAAACCAGATAGTCTCATGATGTTAGTCTGCAGACTGGATAGCTAGAGAAACTAGTAGCTGTTCAGTCAAGAAAACTATAGCCTCAGAAGAAAAGGGAACAATCTCAGACAGGAACACAGCACCAACCTTGGATAGAAAGCCTGTGAACTCCTGTAGATTCAGTGGTTAGAATCCATTTTGGTGATCACAATCATAGCAGCAATCCAAGCAACCAGGAGAGAGAGTGGGGCATGGTTGGGGGGTGAGGAAGGTAGAGGGGCATCAAATTACACCACATTAAATTCTTTTATTTTACTTTCATATAGGCCCCAGTCATTGGACTGCACTGCCTACTATAAGGGTGAATCTACTCCTGTTTGCTGTGTCACATATCGAAAATCACTGGAGACACCCTCGTTGATACACATAAAAGTTCTTTAATCCAATTAAGTTGGCAATCCCTATTAAACATCACACAATGATATTGATTTGTTAATATTAATAATTTTTTCCTGTATTTTCTTAGTACTGTCCATTCAATAAAATACTTTGGGAAATTTTATTTTGTTGTTTTATTTTGGTGCAAGAAATAAATTTAACTCAGAGATACTTTACCACTGGGTTACAGCCCCAGTTTTTTGTTTGTTTATTTTTTGTTTTTGTAACAGGGTCCCATAAATTGCTGAAGTTGGGCTCAGACATGCAGCCCTCCTGCCTCAGCCTACTGAGTCTTGGGAATTACAGATTTGCACCATCATGCCCTGCTCTTTCAGGAAATTTTAATTCCTGCATGATTGCTTTCTCACCACTCTCTTGTCCTTGTGCACCATAAATGCAATATTTTTGGCAACTAGGTTTCCTGTAATTATTATAGGTATCCAGAAGCAGAGGGGCAGTGCAGCAAGCCAATAGTGTGAATTTATTATCAGGAACATGTTGAGGCTCTTTTAGAGAAATTATTTATTGTAGGGTAAGATTCTAAATTCAGCTTCAATAATTGCAAATACTTCTGATTATGAAAGAGTATGTGGACACTTTATTGGGCATGGAAGTGCTCTCTTTTATAAAAAAAACTAGATGGTTTTAAAAGAAGGTGCTGAAAAGCAGACACTGAAGTGAATAGATATCAGTATGGAAAGTAAAGATCAAATAATTTCAAGATAAAATAGTGTTCTCAGGTAAATATTTAAGAAGACAAATATCTGGGAGCAGTGGCACATGCCTATAATCTCATCTAATATAGAGGCTGAGGCAGGAAGAGCAAAAGTTTGAAACCACCCTTGGCAATTTAGCAAGACCCTGTCTCAAAATAAAAATGAAAAGGACTGGGGGTTAAGCTTAGTGGTAGAGCACTCCTGGGTTCAATCCTAAGTATTGCAAAAATAAAAAAAAAATAAAAACTAAATAAGCATACATAATTAGAAGTGAAGTATATGAAGATGAATTTTTGTTCAGAGATGAAGTTTACATAAATAAACAGCATTAGAACACAAAATAATTATTGAAGGAATTTTTGCATATGGGCAGAATAAACTGCTTTTTTTCATTATGTACAACTATAATGCAAAAATAAAAATGTGGAAAGAAAACTCTGCATTTTTAAAATCCCTTTCAATTTCACAGATTAATGATTTGATTTATGAATTCTTATAATGTGAATAATTTAGAGATAAAATTTGTAATCTTTGGAAATGGTTTTAATCACTATTTAATTTTTAGATTGAATTACTGTACAATAATTTATCAGTTGGAAGGATTGAATGCAGGCAGTTTGTACAACACCAATTGATTCCATTGCATCATATGTAGGCTGAGAATAACAGTATCCGCCACAAAATGTTTCCATAAAATTTAGAGATATTCAATATAAGGAGTTTAGAAATTATTGACTTCATAACTGTTCAGTAAGTAAGTTAGGTGAAATATATTGACCCCATTTTAAATACAAACATAAATATGTAAACAAATTTACATACATTAAGAATTTAGCGGAGGCTCAGTAGTTACAGTGCTTGCCTGGCAGGCCTGAGGACCCAGGTTTGAACCCCAGTACCATATACACAAGGAAATGTCAGAGCAACAAAAGCCACATGAAAAGTTAAATAAAACTGATTCTTTCTCTCCCTCTCTCACTGTCCCTCTTTCTTTAAATTTTTTTAAAAAGAACTTAAAATATGCTGATTGTCAGAAGCTCATACACGACCCTTTGCTTTGATTTTGAATAGTGTTTGTGATGTTAAAATAGACCTAAGCTTCCAAGTTACACATGCTTCATTTGGCTAACAATATTGCTAAGTAAAATATAAATAGGTTAAATACATTTTGTATTTCCTCTATGCACATGATGTGTTTTCATAGCTTTAGGAGATAGGAAAAGGAAACTGGTTTTTATGGTGCAATTACATCCCATTTTCATGTTAGTTCAGACATAAGTGGCAAAGCTAGAGGATGAGAAAGGCAAGAAAAGCACACAGGCTTTGATTTCATCATCTAGAAACAAGTGCACACCCAACATTCTCATAAAAAATGCTGGAGGGACTATCTTTGCCTAGAACCAAAACTTCCCCTTGCTTGTTTGTTATGAAGAAATAATTTATTAGCATCCTTAAGGCAAAAAAGCTAAATTTACCAGACTAATAGGTGAGATTAAAAGTTAAAATGCCATAAATCACTGATAAAAGAAAGAAAAATGTGGTTCATGTCCAAAAAAGCAATGTGAGTAAAAGATCTAGTCAAGCACTTGAGTTTATAGATTGCATCGGGTATCACTGGAGAGAACATTTTTGCTATATTCTTCTTTTTTTTTTTTTTTGGTTTTTAGTATTTTTTTTCAGAAATTTATTTGCTGAACAATCAAGCAAACTTCTAATGAAATAATAAAATATATATATATAAATTGCTATATTCTTTAAGAAGCTTAACTTCCAGGCAAATATCAGATGGATTGTGTGTTAGAGATAGTTTGTCACGAGCATTGCCAAATATCATTATATACATATGCTCTTATAAGTTTTTACAGTAGTAATCTGTATGTTAAATCCCTGATTAAACCTGAGCAAGTATATTTTATTGTTTCTGAGTCAAGTAAAATATAATATGAATACACTGTTATGACAGTTAAGCATTTTTTAATTGGCTCTATCAAACATACTATTTTGTAAATTGTAAAATAAGGATCTATTAGGTTGTTATCTGTTTACAATTGAAATAATAAAATATCATGAAGAAAAATATCATATCCTGGAGAAAACACTGGTTGCAAAAGAAATCTATATTTATTGCCTGGAAAGTGGCAAAACCAAATGGAATTGGTTCTGGTGTAAAGCACTGTAGCCCTCAGATCTGGGTGGCACCTGATATAGAAACCAATAAATTTTTTTATTCAGAAATTTATTTGTTGAACAATCAAACAATCTTCTAATGAAATAATATATATAAATAATATATATATATATAAATTCTGAAAATTAGATTTACCCCCAAGAGTCCTCCCCAATTACCCACCCTTATCCCTCCCCTGCCTCCTTCCCAATACATCTCTACAAATGCCTTAGGTTGTATGACATTACATCTTATCTGGATTTAAAACATGATAATAGACCTCCTTTCTCAATGGCCAGGGTCTAGCTCTAGCCTCCACAGGTAAATGAAGACATTCAACCCTTGGTTCTCTAGGTTATGCTGATTTCGCTCAGCATAATTTCTTCCATAGCCAACCATTTACCTTCAAAGGCTGCAATATCATTGTTTCTAATTGCTGAGTAAAACTCCATGGTATATTTTAGATTAGAGGAGCCCAAGGTATCCCATGGATTCAGACACAGGATCTCTAGGATGCTGATATGTTTAAAGAATAATCCAGGTCTTTTGCAGAAGTTTTATTTTGCAACCTAGAGTGGAAAGAATGTTTGTACTTCACAAAGGGTTTTTGGATTAAACTTTGGTCATCAAATTTGTTTCAGTTCTTGGTAGTCTATTATAGGAAAGATTTATGAATTGTATCTTTTGAGACATCTAGCTGAATTTAAGTAAGGGGCATTTGAATGTATTAGCTTAAAACCTAGCACTAGTACAATGCAACTTTTCCTAAATTATCAATAAATATTTATGATGGAATATTAAAATGCAGCTTGAAAATCATTTTATGACTGTTTTGCAGAGCAGAAGGTATTATATGCTTTACATGATTGTCAACAATTTTGTACATTTTGGCATTGTTTCAAATGCTTTTAAATTTGTTGATAGAAAATCTTTTTTCTTGACAAAAGATAAAAACTATTACATCTATATAGAACAAGACAGATTTTAAACATTAAAACAATTACTGTTTTTATAACTTCATGTATATTATGGTAATATGAAAGAAACTTGCTGTATGGACTGTTTTTCAATTAAAATAAATTCCTATGAAAGAGAGAAACATTGTTTATATAAGTCAAATAGAAACTAAAAGCTTGTTAAAAAAACAGTTCTCCATGTTATGACAAGATCGTTTTGTAAAATTCTCAATGGATTTTATTTCCCTTCTGTTCTAAGTGATTATTTAGGATGTGAATTTGGGAACGAGAGGACAATAACTTGCCTAAACTCTTTCCTAAGTATCTATCCTTGAGAGACATTTTCCTTCCTGACATCAATTTTATTCTTTATATCAAGATGTGTTGAGCAAGTAATTATGCAAAAATAAATGTGTAGTTTGAAAATACAGTGCTTTGATAATAGAAGAAAACTGAAATTACTGGCAAAAACTTCTTAATAGAATATAATACAATTATATACTGTACTATATGAACTGCCAATTTATGTAGAGATGAGACAGCCTAAGTAAAATTAAGAATTTTGACCATTACACAGATACTTACATTGTAAATAAATAAAGATATATGTATGTGTACATGTATATTGTGAGACTTGTTTGATTTTTCATTCATTATGCTGAACATATTGAAATTGTTATAAGTATAAGGATAGCCAAAATGCATGCTTTCCACTAGGGTGGGGATTGCCGGTAATTGCAAAAGTAACTGCTAATACAGAAAAAAAACTCAATGATCTTTTTTTTCTTTTTTAAATGAGAATTGAAAAGATCATCAATTTTATGTAGTTTTTCATCTGTTTTTCATTGCTCTGACAATTCATTGTGTACATATGGTGCCTGGGTTTGTGCTACTTCCTTGTGCATGCTAGGCAAGCACTGTAATCTCAGTAACTACTGAGCCACAGCTCCATCTCCTCAATGACCCTTGTTAATGAACTAAGAAAAACTATTCAGGAACATCATGATAGGAATAAGAACCACAGCAATGGGATTTTTCAGAAGAGAAGAGATTCAACTGAATATTGAAATTAGCATTTGCAAGTAGGAGTTTATAGCTAAGGAGTAGGGAGGAAGTAGGTAGATGGAAATTTTAACTAAGAGGAAACATTAGACATACATGGTGGCACACACCTGTAATCCCAGTGACTCAGATGGCTGAGGCAGGAGGAACTCAAGTTCAAAGCCAGCCTCAGCAACTTAGCAGGACCTTGAGCAACTTTGTGAACTTACTGAAATCCTGTCTCAAAATAATAAAATAAAATGGGCTTGGAATATGGCTGAGTGGTTAAAGCCCCAGGTTCAATCCCTGGTTCCAAAATTAAAGGCGGGGGAGGGGGAATGGGGGTAGTCAGGGGTAAGGGGGAATCTGATTAAAGTGGCTTATCAGGTTCTTGCTGAAGTAAGACCAGGATAATCCAATATCATCTGCAGCAAGGTGAAAGATGAGACTCAATTTCAAGGGTGATCAGATACTGAGGGTAGGGGGTTTCTGCTCAACTGACAACATTTTCGTTTGCTACACCTACATTTTACAAGGAAGAGCACAGATGGGCCAAAAAGACATTTCAAGAGCCTGACTAAAGTTTGGTCAGAGTTTTTGTAACTGAATAAATTTACATAGATTATTTTTCTTTCTCTCCATATAAAATTAGGTCTTGTTTTAAGTATATTTAAAAATACAAGTGTACTGAAAATAGTGTTTTGAATGAAAATTAAAGATAATGGACATTTCATTCACTTCAATCTAGTGATTCCAATTGATTATATGAGGGGAAATGATGTAAATTAGTGCTATTTTCTTGTAACAATTTGTACAATCTTGTCACAATATTAGATACCTTTTCACAGACTTTAAATTTATGTCAGTGGGAACTCTATGGATATCAATGAACAGCTTCAATGAAATTGAGATCTTAGCACAGGGACTTTTATTCAAAAAGGAATCATGGTTACACTGAAGAATAAATAATGAAACATAGAACCTATTTGTCCAAAGTTCACATTACTTTAAATATGCTGAGGTTGATAGTGTCTAGTAGTTGCTATTCTCTGAAGAACTTTTTAGTAAGTGGTAAGAAGTTTTTCTGTGATATATGTCCTGTCCCTAGTAATGCTGTGAAAAGGTGTGTAAGAAAGATTATGGAAAAGACATGAGAGAATTTAATGATAGAAAATAGAATTTAGAATCATAAAATACAGTTAGAATAGCATAAATGTTAATTATTATCAAGAAAATGATGAACCTACAAGATTTTAATTTTTTCCTATATTATTATACATGTAGAGAACTTTAAACAAATTATTTATTAGATGCAATCAACTCCCTATAGCACCTCACTGGGAATACAACCTTTATGAAATGGATCTTTGAGGGATACTCTAAATTCAAATGATAGTATTTTTATAAAGTTACAAAATAACAACTTCTGGATTTACAATTGGATTTATAACATTGACATAATTAATCTCTAATCTGCCTAAGATTGTTTATGGCAGTTAGAAACACATAATATGGTTAGGAAACACAATTTTCTGTTTAATATAGAGATTTTCCATTTTAACACATAAACTTCATATGGACAAACCCATTTTAAAATTTGAATACCAAAATTTATAAAATTATTACACATAAATTAATAAAGCATGGGATCAAATGTTATTCAGCAGGTACTTAGGGAATTTGTTTCTGGTTTTTCAAGTTACAAGGTTTAATTATCATGAGTATACCATAGTATTTTAAAAGAATTTCTGATGTTCAGAATGATAAAGTGTATGAATTGCAACTTCTTAATAAATTTGTTTATTTAAATGTGAATGGATTTAAATAATATATTGTATATTTCCGGAAAACTCAATTTATTAGAGAAGATTATTTCAAGTGTTTAAGATATAATATTGGGAAGAAATAATCCAGTGTTATGAAAGAAAAATGAAACAGAATGCCATATATTATTAAAGGTACACTAACTACTAAATCTTGTAAATAATTTTTGAAATCAGATAAACTGAAACCATAAAGAAAAAGGTATTTGCATTTTTCTTTTTTAAAGGGATTTTTTTTTGTAGTGGTAATCAATGTCTTCCATACCTTTTTCTTTAAACTGATTAATTTAAGAACTACTTTTCTTAAGTGTGTTTTGTTACCTGAACTCAAAGAGACTGCTGTTCTTGGGGAATTTCAATTTCAAAATATAATAAGTACTTTCAGATCACATTAATTGCCAAAATTTAGGACTATCTCACTAATATCTTATGTGTGTGAAATTCATGTACTTTGTACACCTGCCTTTCCTTTCACATACTTGTTTGGAAAGTCTCTTTGATATAAGTGAGAGCTGAAGATAAAACTTTCTAAATCTTACTAGCTTATTTCTATGAATTATTCAAATTGCACACTTTAAAGAGATAGTTTAAAATGTAGAAGTCTGTTCAATTACGGTATAGGACAAATCAAAAGTAAGGGAAATAGTTGTATCAAAACCTATATATATACAGTGAGTGGCATTAGAGAGTCAGCAGAAGGAAAATTGCAAAGAGCTTCATCAATGAATTAGAGATTCTTGATAAACTAACCTAAAAAATATTGTTAAAGGAAGACCAAGGGTTTATATATCAAAATTGAAGAATGAGAAAGATTACGGTTTATCAAGGATGATCAGATATCAAGAACTGAAGATGACTTTTCAGATTCTTTGGGAAGGGGGGTGGAGTTTGGCTCAGTGGTTGGAGTGCTTGCCCAGCATGCGTGAGGACCAGGGTTTGAACCCCATACCACATAGAAAACTAAGTATCTGAGAAACAAAAGCCAGATGAAAAATAAATAAATAAAATTGATTCTTTCTTTCTCTCTCTCTCATTATCTTCCTGTCTCTTAAAAAAAAAAAAAGAAAGAAAAAGATTATTTGGAAGACTGATTAGACCCAAAGACAAGGTAATTGCTAAGGTTGAGAACTAGTTGATAACAGTTGACTGCAAAGAATGACTTAAGTCAAGGAAACAGTCTTAGTCATCCCACTAAGAATTATAGTTTATTATAGTATAATTATATATTAGAATAATAAAATCATATAGCTGAGGAAACCTAATATCCTCTTTTGGACAATGTTTTTATTTCATAGATTTTCATTAGCAAATAATCAAACTAATAACATTAACAGATTCCAGAGTAAAAAAAAATTCCTCTGATACTATATTCATATTTTTTTGTTTTATTTTTGTTTGGTTTGGGGTTTATTGTTTGTTTCTGCATTACAAATGTTCTTGTTTTTTTTTCATGTGCAAGTATTTTTCCACATTTTTAATTGGTGCATTGTAAATATACATATTGATGGGATTTGTTGTTAAGTATTTGTACATGCACCCAATATAGCAGTATAATTTAGCTAATATCATTCCCCAATGTTACCCCTTTCTCTCTGCCTTTGGTCCTTTGATCCCTTTCCTCTACTGAACTCCCTTTGATTTTCAGGAGATCAATCTCAACTTTTTCTTTTTTTTCCTTTTTCCTCTTCCTTTTTCCCATTGCAAAGAAAACATATGACCCTTAACTTTCTGAGTTTGATTTATTTTGTTTAACATTACAGTCTCTGATTCCATCCACTTTCCTGCAATTATACATAGATATTTTCTTTATTTTAATAGGATAAAATTGTCTTCCAAACTGGGAGTATATGTTAATGCCATTTATTCTCTCAGGCAATAATTAAAAACACTGTGTTCTTAAACATCAAAATGATACTAAGAAACTGTGACTCTGAAGAATGGTCTTTTGAAGCTGATATTAAATGAGCTATTGAGAGCTCTTAGAAATTAAGATTCAAATCTTATAATTATGATTGTTTTTTCTGTTAATATGCTCTGAGAACATGAAGTGTACTTAAATGGAAGAAGAGGAAGTGGGGTATAATGAAGAAATCGTGGAAGCAAAGAATACTAGAGGAGTGACAGAACAAGTACAAGAAGGTGAAGGGATAAAATTAAGAAGAAAATTTTCTCTTTTTGTTGATTAAATACAAATCTTCCTTAGCTTTAATCCCTTCATAATGAAATAATAGTATTAATAAAATTTATTAAAATATTTCTTTGGATCTGTCCATTTGAATTTATTATCTACTATAATGTTTTATAGTTGTCACAGTATACTATGCTTTACATTATCTAGCACACAAATAATTTACCAGTAAGTTAGTATAAGTCTTGTAAGGTTGCCCTTAAAAATCTAGTATTAAAGATCAAAGGAGAATGTTTTAAGATTAAAGAATATTTCATTAAATATATGCTTAATTATTTCCTCAGCTGATCCACAAAAATGAAATTTTTTATCATTCTATTTACCCTTCACTAAAATAAATTAAATTTTTCCTAACTTATGATATTTTACACAAAATGTAATTTGTTCCTTCCTACATTCTTTTTGTAAATTTGTCCTATTGAATTATTTCTGCTTAGATTTTTATTGAAACTGAACACTTAAAGAGACATGTTGGTTGTTGTTGACAACGAGAATATAAATTATGAAGTAAATTTTACTAATAAGCAACAATTATTTGCAGCAATTATTTTTTCTTTCAAAAATGTTACAGTTTTAACTGACGTTTTGCAGACTTTACTTATTTAGGAAAATTTTTCAGTGCCATATTTACTGAAAGATCAATTTAATAAGAAAAATATTTTGATGCTTTTTACAACTTCACTACAATGAAACACAGCCTTTTTAAAAAATGCAATCCAATTGCTGATATGTGATTTTAGAAATAACCTCTTAAACCTGGTAAAAGTTCTCATATTTGCTGTCATCTGGATACTAAATGTTCCCAAAGGCCCATGTCTTGGTCCCCAGTCCAAGGGCACTATTTGGAGGTGGTTTAACCTTTACCAGTTGGGGCCTCACTTAAGGAAATCAGGACACAAGGGGCATGGCTTTGAAGTGGTGTTGGGGTCCAGCCACATGTTTTCCATTTGCTTCCTGGATGTCATGAGATGAGCACCATTCTCTGTTATATGCTCCTGACATTGTGTATTGTCTCAACACAGGCCCCAAAAGAAATGGGGCTAGTAAACCAGAATTATAAGGCAAAATGAATTTTTAAGTTGATTGTGTCTATTATTTTGTTAGAGTGGAAGACTGACTATCACAATACTCAAGATGCTTTCCATTCAAAATAACAGAACCCAAATGGAGACACTAATATGAACATAAATTATAGTCCTTCAGCAAAAGAATATGCTCAAATGTATACTATACGCTTCCTTCTTCTCTGTACTCCCCTTCTGTACCATTTGAAAATTACAGAGAAGTAGGGAAATCACGCAGGTATTTCTGGCACCTGTTTCCCACCTTCCTGACTTAACAGTCAAACCATTGTTATGCAGTGCGTTGAATCCTTGCTCAACTCTCCTTCCTCAAGGCCAATTCTCTTGCACTGTGTTCCTCAGGCCTGTCATCTCTTAACAACTTCCCTCTTCTTCCTAGCCAAGCAGAAACTGGTGCTATCAAATAGAGTTCTTTCTACCTTTAGAGTTTATATTCAGACACCAAAATATTGATCCTGATAAGTGCAGGGGTTTCTCATTCAACACAAACAGACATTCAAAATTGTTACCATAAAATCATTTCCAGATTTTTATATGCAATTGTTTAATTCACTGAAAATTTACTTTCTGTATACATTTTAGACTCTAACTCCTACTTAGATTTTTAGGAGCTGTGGTCACTCATCATCCTCATGAACGACTCATAACCATTCCAACAAGTGCATGTTTTTCTGTTTGTTTATTTGTTTAGGTTTTTTTTTTTTTTTGTATCAGGGATTGAACCCAGGGGCACTTAACTATTGAGCTTCATCCCCAGGCCTTTTTATTTATTTATTTATTTTAACTTTGAGACAGGGTCTCATTATGTTTCTTATGGCCTTGCTAAGTTGTTGAGGCTAACTTTGAACTGTGCTCCTCCTGCCTGAGCCTCAGCTGTTAGGATTACCTGTAATACCATGCCTGGCCTGAGTACATACTTCTTGATTGCCAAATTCTTGCATTACTTAGAAGCTATGTGGTTCTTATCCTTGGATTCAATGTTCTTCTCTAGAAAATTGCTCTTACCCAGCAGTGAGAATTAATAAATTGATATCTAATTACAAAAAAAAACTTATTAATTGCAAATATAAGAAATGCCTGCAAAACTTGAAGCAATATAAATAAATAAAATGAAAACAAATGTCCCCTCCTACCCTGTCTTTTTCTTCTGAATATGATTTCCTCCCATTTGTTGCTTTCAACTGTTTGATATTTAACCACTGAGACTTCTTTGAATGTGTAAATATAGTAATAATTCCATATTTTAAACTTATTTACTCAATAATATTTATTTATAATTTCAAAGTTAGTACCTGTGGTACTTTCACCATAATTTACAAACATGCAGAGGTGAAAACTATAATTTCCTAGTGTGTATACTCCCAGCTGAGGTCTACCAAGGTGATGCCTTCTTGTTTCAGTTCTCAAAATAAAAGCAAGTGTCCTTTTCATTGACCATGGGCAGATTGTTCTATGCTCTTGACTGAAATTCCAAAGCTGACACTAACACATATAGATCTATTATATTCAAATCAAAGCAAAATATTTGAAAAAGAATCAATGGACTGAATAGTTGATCATAAATATGCATTGCTTAATATAATATAGTGGTCAGCAATGATTCTTTGTAGACTTTTTTTGAGAGGGACAATGAGAGAGAGACAGAGAGAGAATCATTTTTTTATTTACTTTTTCATGTGGCTTTTGTTGTTCAGATATAGTTATGTACTTGGTGCTGGGGTTTGAACATATGTACCTGCGCATGCTGGGCAAGGGCCATAACCACAGAGCCACCGCTCCAGCACCTAGACATAGTTGAACAATTTAAAAACAATGATTGGCATGATTTTTACTTTCACATAGTTCAGTAGGAGGCAGGACAATGTTACAGTTTATGAAACAAGTACAAAAATTAATTGAAACTTGAATAGAGGAACATTCAAAAAGAATAAACAAAAACCTTTAAAATCATCCTTAAATATAACTGGAAACTAAGATGCTAAATGAAATAAGGCAGTCCCAAAAAGTCAAAGGTAGAATGTTTTCTATGATATTCAGATGCTAATCCAAAATGGGGGGGGGCGTAAAAAACAGAATAGAAGAAATATCGATGGAATAGACAAAGGGGAATGAAAGAAGGAGGAGTGGGATGGAGAAAGACAGTGGAATGAATCTAACCTAAATTTCCTATGTACATATATAAATATAACATAGTGAATCTCATCATTATGTACATCGATAAGACATTAACTTAAAAAAAATCTATAAATGAATAACAAAAAGGTCAATTAAGTAGAGAGAAGAGAACAGGGGGAGGGAGGAGGGAGGGAAAGGGGAAATGAAAGGCACTAAATTAGAACAAATTATATTCCATGCTTTTATAATTATGTCAAAATGAATCCTATTTTCAGGTATAACTAAAAAGAATCAATATTTTTTTAAAAAAATAATACTTAAGATGCATAAAGTTGGATATAGGAAGACTAACAGTACCTGAAAATACATTTGTAATTATAATAAAATTTTTCTTCATCCTTCAGGAACTGAATACAAATGCCTGTTTTTATTTTCAGGTAATGTTTGAATTATTACCATATCCACAAAAAATTATAGTTCAAATATTCACAGGATGAATTTTCTAACCTTTGATGTATGAAAATAAAGACAAAAATAAATCTTTATTAATGGCATATCTCTTATAATCTACCTGTAAAGACATCTAATCCATCAAATAGAATTAAGTTGAAGACTCTGAAAATGCATTTCATGATTTCAACTCCCAATAGTCAGATTTATTGTATGGGCATTCTTTATTCCTTTGGTCATGGACCTTGCTGCTATAATGGAGCCCCTGATGTAGACTTTCTTCTTGTTCTTTCTGGGTTTTGTCAGGTGACAGTACACAACAGGACACTACAGGACACACACAAGAAAACCAACAAAAGTACTGTGACCAGAATTGTCATTAATAGACACACTGAGGGCTGGAGACGTTGCTCAGTGGTTAAAGGACGGTTCAAACCCCAGCACCAGGTACACAATTAAGTGTCTGAAGAACAGAAACCAGATGAAAAAATAAATGAAATTGATTCTCTCTTTCTGTCTCTCTCATTATTTCCATCTTAAAAAAAAAACAGAGATAGAGGAACACTGAGATTTCCAGACTACTCCTTTATAAAAGTTATAAACAATTAAATTTTAGTTAAAATAAAATAGTTTAAAATTGTTAGTTCTAGAAAAAAAGTCTTATTTTAAATTTTATGTTATTTTGAATATTCCAATTAATATTTCTGAGTAATTAAATGAAATGGAATATTAGTAATTCATCAGTACTGAATATAATCTACACAAAAATATTTGCATATTTTGCTTTACTTTCTTTTTTAAGAGAGAAGGACAGTGAGAGAGAGAGAGAATCAATTTTTATTGAGTTTTTCGCATGGCTTCTGTTGCTCTGACACTTCATTGTGTACATGGGTTGCTGGTGTTTGAACCTGTGTACTTGTGCAAGCCAGGCAAGCACCATAACCACTGAGCCACCGCTCCAGCCCCTCTGCTTTACTTTTAATAAAATCATACAATTCATTCAAGCTTGTCTGTTGAATACTCATAACATTTAGTAAAGCAGAAAACCATTTTAATGACTGTTTTACTCAAGGAAAACAATTGATATTCAGTAATAATCTACAATCAAACTATGTAAAGCTTAAAGGAAATTGAATGTACTTCTCTGGTGAAGCCTGGACTTCTGGTGAAGCTTCTGGTGAAGCTTCCCCAGTTAGTAAAAAAAGCATGTTTGTTTACCTTCTAAGTTCCATCTTGTTCCGTTGTTCATTTATTATTATATTCAACACTCAGGTGTTTATAAATCCCCAATCTATTGTGAAAAATATATTCCAAACTAAAGTCAGGAACAAGACAAGGATGTCCGCTCTCACCTCTTTTATTCAATATTGTTCTTGAGACCCTAGCTGGAGCAATTAGGCAAGAGAAAGAAATCAAAGGGATAAAAATAGGAAGAGAGGAAGTCAAACTCTCTCTATTTGCTGATGACATGATCCTG
>PVKS010021965.1:0-34426 GCA_004027875.1 Aplodontia rufa | reverse complement strand
GAAAAGATATTACCTATAATACTATTCCTCAAGGATAGCTTCTAAAGCATTGGTCCCCTTTTGAAAATAAATTTGAATATTGATTTTTTTCTATATTTTTAAGTGTTTCTTATAAGAAACCAATTCAGCCTAGACAGGAATATAAAGAATAAAAGTGAATATAAAGAATATATATATATATATATATATATATATATATATATGAAGTCTCCTTCCCATAGGTTACCATTGCCAGGTGTTTGGTGTTGATTTTTCCAGAGAGCTCTATGAATTTGCATATTTATGCAACTGTATGAATGTTTAGAATTGGTAGGTTGTTCACTGGTGAGGCAGAACCCTCAGCAGGAAGGTACAGCCCGGCTGTGTGGCTGTGGTCTTCCTCTCAAGGGGTTTGAGGCCCTTTCCTTCTCAGCCAGGTGTTCTCACTGGAGGTGCACACAGGTGGCCTCCTTTGGGAGCTGCAGCCACTCCTCTAGCTAAGGAAGAGCCAGGCCCATCTGGTGAGCTGCCCCTGCCTCCTTCCACCCACAACAGCAAGATGCCTTTCGAGATCCTATGGAACAGGAAACCCAGGTGGCCTAGCAGGCCAGTGGGAGAGGTGACCGGGGGGGGGGGGGGGGGGGGGGGGGGGGGGGGGGGGGGGGGGGGGGGGGGGGGGGGGGGGGGGGGGGGTTGGGGGGCAGTAGCATCCCCACTGACAGCCAGGTCCTGCTGTTAGTTGTGGCACCTGCTGTGTGCTCTGGTCCTAAAAGAGTGGTTTATTCCAGATCAATGCAGCCATCAACTGTGGGCAGTGGGACGGGGTGGGGTTGTGGAAGAGGCAGTGTGGCAGATGTCTCCATGACCCAGCAAGGGCTGACATTCTCTCAATTTCTCATTTTGCCTGTTGCATAGATGTTTTGTCAGAGAACGGGAGTTGACTTCTGCCCCTCTATGGGTGTGGGGGTCTTGGGCAAACCCTTTGATCTTGCTGAGCCTTAGTGCCTGTGTACCCCCGTGCATGAGAAGGGACGAGGGACCTGGGCCACTGTGAGTAACAAAGAGCCAGATCATTGGGCTTCTGTTTACCTGCTCTGTGATCTTGGTCAAGTGGCTTAACCTCCTACGTGTCCTTAGATTTACTAAATCATTAAGCTCTTAGACTCGTGCCAGCCTTCTGAGTTTGCTGTGATTGTGAGGAAGATGCCAGCTCACGCTGGGTTGTGGTAAAGAATGTAGAAGCCAATGAGTGAAGCCCTGTGTAAGCCACACTGTCTCACTCCTATGCAAGTGTTCCTGTTATTACATTTATCTATAACTATGTAAAACCACAAAACGTACCTCTTTGGGGAAGTGCCAAAGTACATTTTGTGTGCCCAGAATTTACAGATGGGGAGGAGTTGGGGTTTGTAATTCAGGGGATCAGGTTGATCCTGCTTATCCTTCCCTGCTGGCTGCTTCTTCCTGGAAGGGTAGCCTGGACAGCATGAGAACCTGGGTTCCCAGGGACATTCTGGAGCCCAGTGGAGAAGTGACTTACCTGAGGTCACACAGAGAGGCAGTGTCAGGTCTTGGGTCTGTGGCCTCTGACTGCTGGCTCCCAGGTCAGTCTCTTCCATCAGGGAGCTGATGGCCACCGGCACCAGCTTTGGGGTGGGGGATGGAACCTGCAACAAGTCCAGGACATAGAAGGGAGGAGGGAAACCCACAGATTTTCCCATTGATGTTGCCAGTCTCCATTCTTGAGTGTCCTGTGACTCCGCTGAGGTGGAGATGGGGTGGAGGCCACAGAGGATGTGAGCGGGAGCATAGGTAGGCCTTGGAGGCCAGGGGTAGGAGTGAGGGGCAGTGAGTGTTAGGAGGAATTTTCCCAGGCAGGAGGCACTAAGGCACATTGTAATCAAATCACTTAATAAAAGAACATTCGTAAAAGCAACCAGAAAGAAGATGGGGGGGGGGGACACATTACCTAGAGAGGAATGAAGATAAGAATGACAGCATATATCTATTAGAAGTTATTAAGGTATAAGACAATAAAACTGAAAAATAAAAATCACTCTAGAATTCTATACTCAATAAAACAATCCTCAAATATGAAAGTGAACTAAAGAGAATTTGTTACCAGCAGACCTATGCTGCAAAAAAGTGTTAAGTTGTTTTTTTTTTTTTTTCCCCAGGCAGAAGGAAAATGATACTAGATAGGGCTGGAGTGGTGGCTTCGGGGGTTATGGCACTTGCCTGGCATGTGCAAGTATGCTGGTTCAAACCCCAGCACCCATGTACACAGCTAAGTGTCAGAGCAATGAAAGCCATGTGAAAAATTCAATAAAAATTGATTCATTCTCTCTCTCTCTCTCTCTCTCTCACTGTCCTTCTCTCTTTTAAAAAAAAATGATACTAGATAAAAATTTATGCTACGTAGAGGAATGAGAAAGGGTCTCCAGAAATGATAAATATGCAGGAATATAGATAGTTTTTTTTCCTCAATTTTAATCTCTTTGAAAAACTACATAAAACAAAAATGTAAACAAGTAAACAAGATGCCGTAGAGTTTATAATATATGTAGAAGCTAAATGTGTGTCAACAATAGTACAGGGGTTGGGGATTTAGCTCAATGGCAGAGCGCTTGCCTAAGCATGCGCAAGGCCCCGAGTTCGGTCCTCAGCCCTGAAAAAAGAAATAGTACAAAGGACAGGGTGGAGAAATGAAAAGTATATGTACTAATACTATATGTAAAGTAATGTAATATTTGAAGTAGACTGCACTAAGTTGAAGATATATATTGTAAGTCTCAGAGCAATCGTAGCAAAGAAGTATGACTTATAAGACAATAATGGTGATAAAATAGGATGATAAACGAAATAATTCAAAAGATGACAAAAGAGGAGGAATGCAACAAAGAATAAATGAGATAAATAGGATCTAAAAAGCAAGATGATGTAGATATATATTATAACAATATATATTTAATCCCCTTGATAGTAGAGATTGAACACAGGGGCACTTTACCAATGAGCTACATCCCTAGTCCTTTATTTTTTTGTTTTGAGACAGGGTCTTGCTAAATTTCTGAGGATCTGACCTCAAACTGGAGATACTCCTGTCTTGGCCTCCTGAGTTACTGGGATTGCATATTGATAATCATACTAAATATGTTATCAATACTTCATTTAATAGGCAGATATTATCAGATGGATAACAAAGCAAGAACCAACTATAAGCTATCAATAAGAAATCCATTTTAAGTATGAAGATATAAGTAGGTTAAAAATAAAAGGATGGATGGAAAAAGACATTCCATGCAAACACTAGTCAAAAGAAAGATGGAGGGTTTTACTAGTGTCACACACTAGTAACAAAGAGTACCATTAGGCATAACAAGGGATGTATCATGATGATAAAGGAGTCAGTTTATGCAGAAAGGCACCATAATTCTAAATACATCTATATTTGATGACAAAACTTCAAAGTACACGAAGGTGAAGTTGATAAAACTAAAAAGAGGAATGGACAAATCCACAACTTAATTTGGAAATTTCAGCACTTCTCTCTCAGTTAATGATAGAACAAGTAGGCAAAAATATTAGTATGCCCGTAGAACACTTAACTCAAATAACAGACTATACTGAAGGTATATTTATAGAACCTTCCATCCAACAACTACAGAACACATATTCTTTACCAGTGCACTGAAATATTCTTGAATACTGGGATATTAAATAAGACTCAACACATTAGAAAAAGAGTAAAATCATATAAATTATGTTGTCTGATAAAAATGGATTGCAGTGGAAACAACCAAAATATATCTTGAAAGTTCTCAAATATTTGGAAATTAAAAAATGCCTAAAGAGAAAAACAGAAGAGACAGAAATGTATTCAGTACATGAAACCAAAAACAGCTTGTCGAAATTTGTGGGATACAGGTAAAACAGTGCTTAGAGGGAAGTTTATAGTATTGAAGTTGTTTTATTAGTAAAGAAGAACAGTCTAAAATCAATTTTTTTTAAAGAGAGAAGGGCAATGAGAGAGAGAAAGAATCAATTTTATTTAGTTTTTCATGTGGCCTTCGTTGCTCCCAGACTTCGCTCTGTACGCGGTGCTGGGGTTTGAACCCACGTACTTGCGCATGCCAGGCAAGCACCGCAACCGCTGAGCCATGGCTCCAGCCCCTAAAATCAATCATTTAAGCTTCCACCTAAGTAGAAAAACTAAATGTAGGGAAAGAAGGAGAAAGCAACAACAACAAAAAGAAAAAAAAAAGGAAAAAATTAGTCAGCAAATAATAAAAATCAGAGAATCCAAAGTTGGTTCTTTGAAAGGGTCAATAAAATTGATAATCTTTTGAGCTAGATGATCAGAAAATGAGAACACAAATTACTGGTACCAGGAGTGAAAGTAAGAACATGACTTCAGATCCTACAGTATGATGTTATCAACAACTTTATGCCAGTAAATTTGACATCTTAGATAAAACAAATTGCTTGGGAGACACAAATCACCAAAGTTGAGTAGTCCTATACTCTACATAAATTGAATTTGCATTTAAAAATCTACCCCAAAGGAAACTCCAGCCCCTGATGGCTTCAATGCTGAATTCCACCAGACATTTAAAAAGGAAATAATAACAGTTGCACACAAAATCTTCTGGGAAATGGCAGAGAGAACATTTCCCAACTTATTTTATGAGATCAGACATGACAAGGAGAAACAAACAAACACTATGAATGACTGTCTCTCAAGAACGTATATGCAGAGGTCTTTAATAGAAAAGAATAATACACAATGATCAAGTAGAATCAATCATTGCAGTTCAACATACTAGCAGACTAAAAAGGAAACCTCATAAGGTCATTTCAATGAATGCGTAACAGTGCATCTGACAAAATTTGACATTTAGCAAACCAGGAACAGAAGAGAATTTCTTCAACCTGAGAAGAGGCATCCATGAAAATCCTGTGTTGTATTTCATAGTGAAAGTCGGAATGCTCTCCTCCTGTGCAAGGTTGGCTTACTGGGCATGTGGCTTGTGTAGTCCTGAAGTCCTTAATAATTTTATTTTTGAACTTGTGCCTTCTAATTGAAGTCTGCTGAGACCCTGGAACATGCGTGTGCATAGTGGAAATATGAGTGCCTACTCTTCCTTTCTGTCCATTTGCATGTAGTGTCTGGGATGCCCCAGCAGTATGTGGTGAACCTACCCAAGCTCTCTGAGAATTCAGGAAGGTGCAAAACAAGTGTGAAATAAATGTGTCTACAGCTAAGTAAATGAAGGTGCTCAAAGCCTAGGGAGGCCATACTTTCTGCTGAAACTAGAAATTGCTTCAAATGCAGAAAGAAGGCAGGGCATTCTCAGAAATATCAACATCTGAAGAACTCCCTCATCTCTTACTTGTGTTGCTTCCTTGAATTAGCCAACCATGAATGATGACATAGAAAGGGGGAGATAGGACAAACCGTAGTTCATTTCCTTTCCTCCTTCCTCGCCCATTAATAAGCTGAAAGTAGAGAGTATTAGTAGAATGTATAAGTATCAAGAAAAGAAATAAAGAGCTGGAGCAGTGGCTCAGCAGTCCTGGCACTTGCCTGACATGCTGGAGGATGCGGGTTCTAACCCCAGCACCATGCCCACAGCAAGGTGTTCGAGCAGAGAAGGATGAAAAACCAAAATATAAAATTGATTGTCTCTTTTTCTCACTGTCTCTCTCTCTATTTTAAAAAGAAAAAAGAAGAAGAAGAAATGAAATAAAGGGCTGGAGTGGTGGCTCAGAGGTCGGAATGCTTACCTGGCATGCACGAGGACCCGGGTTCAAACCCCAGCACCACACACCAACTAAGTATTGGAGAAATAAAAACCAGATAAATAAAATTGATTCTCTCTCTCTCTCTTACTTTTTTTTTTTTTTAAAGAGAGAAAGACAGAATCAATGTTATTTTTTAGTTTTTCATGTGGCTTTCATTGCTCCAACACTTTGTTGTGTACATGGTGCTGGGGTTTGAACTCACGTACTTGTGCATGCCAGGCAAGCACTGTAACCGCTGAGCCACCGCTTCAGCCCCTCTTTCCCTTACTTAAAAATCAAAAACAAAAACAAAAACAAAAACAGATGAGTTAATTTTATGAGCATTTCCACTGTTTTAGTAAAAATGAAGTACATACTACGTAATGAGCTATAAAGTACTAATTGTTTCATTTCAGTGATTCCGTGTACAAATTAAATGCTCTTATATTTGCATTTAAAACCGGCGTTGTACAATATAAGGACAGATGGTAAAATCCATATTAATAATTTAAGGGTTTTACTTATGAATAAGATGAAATAGGAAATAAAAATATCCAGGACAAGTTGAAAGAAGATAACAGAGGAAAGGACAAATTTTATATTTTAGTATAATTAATGGCACATTCTCCCCCCCCCGGCTTTTTTCTTAAGAGGGGGAGAGAGAGAGAGAGAGAGAGAGAATGAGAATCAATTTTGTTTCGTTTTTTCATCTGGCCTTTATTTCTCTGACACTTCCTTGTGTATGTGGTGCTGGGGTTTGAACCCAGGTCCTTACACATGTCAGGCAAGCACCATAACCACTAAGCCACCACTTCAGCCCCTTCTTCCTGCTTTTTGATTAACTTTTTTTTTTTTTAAGAGAGGGACAGTGAGAGAGAGAGAGAGAATATCAAGTGTTTTCCAGCCTTTACATGGTTTTCATTTCACCACTCCATCCCCCTTTTAATAACTTAAATCCTTTATTTTCACTTTGTACTGGGTCTCTAAATCATGCAGCTGTCTCTAAGATTAAGAATAAGATAAGGATGTCCATTTTCATTTCTTCTTTCAGTTTTGAACTGAGGGAGGTCCTAGCCAGAGCAATATAGCAAGAAAAAAAAACCCAAACTTCTTTATTCTTGGATGATATGATCATCTATGCAGAAAAATCCCAATCTAAAATAGCTTCTACAAGTGAGTTTTACAAGGTTGAAATGTATATGATTGATATAAAAGATTAAGTTTATTTTTATTTGCTTGCACAATCTAGAAATTTAAAACCATTTGAAGTAGCATTCAAAACCATGAGATACTTAAAGCTATATTTAACAAAACAAAAACTGTATAGTAAAAATTGTAAGCACTGCTGAAAGAAGGCATAAATTAATGGTGTGAGATTATAATTACTGTGGGCCTGGAACGGTGACTCAGCGATTTTAGTGCTTGCCTGGCACTCGCGAGTACGCCAAACCCCAGCACCATGCACAACAAAGTGTCAGAGCAACAAAAGCCACATGAAAAACTAAATAAAAATTGTTTCTCTCTGATGCTCTCCTTTCTCTCACTGTCCTTCAATCTTAAAAAAGAAAAAAGAATAGTTAATGTTAAATGTCAATTCTTCCAAATTATTATATATTGAATTCAGTCCAAATCCCATTATCTTTTTAACAGAAATTGATAAGATGAATATCAAACTTACATGAATACATGAACTAGGAAAGCCAAAACAATTTTAAAAAATCAGAGGCCTTAACACTACCTAATTCTGAGACTTAATATAAAGTGATATTAATCAAGGCAGTATAGTATTAGCCTAGGTATAGACACTTAGATCAACAAATCTGAAGTCTCGGTATTATCCCCATACTTGTGTGGTCACTTGATTTTTCAAAAAAGTTCCGAGGTGATTCAGTGGGAATTGCACATCCAGGATCAGCGGCTGTTGGGGGCTACTGTGCTTCCACCCCAAATACATTCCACAGCACTTCTCTTTTCAATGAATGATACTGGGATAATCCGATATACAACTGGAAAAAATACCATAATTCTCACCCAAATGTAAAGATTAACTTGAAATGTATCATAGGAAGATTTAAGCTCTAAAATATCTGGAAGAAAAATAGGAGAAAATCTTTGTGTCCTTGAGTTGGGCCAAGATTTGTTAAATGATGCTGACTGTTAAAGCTGTTAGCCTCATTTTCCACATGAGGAGATTGAGGAGGGAGGTTTTAGGGGTCTTGCTACAGGATGATAGAGTAGCAGCTCTTCTGGCTCCAAAGCCAGGGCTTGTTCCAGGGTGTCACATTGCCTCCTATGGTTGGGAATGGAGAAGGACTTGTTGATGGTCAGCTCTCGGGTTAAATGGGTCCTAGACACCCGAGAGCCTCTGAGGGCTGGGAGGTACCTGGTAAGTCTGCAGGGGCAGGCGCCTTCAGCAGCTGCTGGCATTGTGGAGAGGGGCTTCCCGGTGGGAGATGGGCAAAGGAACAGGACAGGAGCTGAGCTGGGCAGCCAGTCCTGGGACCGGGGTGTTGCTCTTTGTGCTCTAAGGGACGATACTCAGACAGCATGCAGCGGACACTGGTTATTATCATTGGAGCCTAACAGGCAACAGGGACGGTGGAGGAGTTTCGTGGGGCCCGAGGAAAGTTGACAACTGCGTGAGTGGGACAGCCTATGAGGCGCCAGAGTGAACCTTGCGGCTCGAGGCTGAGGGCCTTGGGCTCTCATTCGAATTGCACAGTGGGGCCGCAATCTTTCTTTTCAGTCCAGTAGTTCCTGAGGAGGACCAGTTGCACCCAAGCCCCCTGGATGGGGAGGAGGGCTTCACTCAGAACAGGGAACAGTCCTTGAGGTTGGAGCCTTGGAATGTGAGCACAGCCAGGTTTGGGAACTATTGACATGAATCCTCTTCTCAGGTAATGAAGATGAAGTGGACACACTTAAAGAGCTAGAAAAGCTGCAGCGATGGGAATAAAGTCCAGTGGTAGTCTTTGGAATTTGTGATGTTCTGTAGGAATGTGTACTGAGACTATCGCACATCCATCACAGGACCGTAGGCGCTTTACGCACAGCATGGTAATGATACTGACAGCCCGCCCTCGGGTAGGCTCCCTGTTCACTCCCGGTTCACAGAGCAAGCTGAAAACGTGACTTGCAAAGCCTCGGCCAACGGGTGGTGGAGTTGGAGTTCCCCTGAGCTTGAGTTGAAGTTGACTTTCTCACTGTGGTTTCACCATTTTATCTGGGACCACAGGGAACAGAGCACCCACAGGAGTCATCATGGCCCTGCTGCTGCAAGGTGCTGATGATGTGGTTAAGTCCAGCCTCACCCAAAAGCAGGAGCCAAGAAACCCAGAACAGGGCTGTTGTATGTTAAAAAAAAAAAAAAGTCATGCCAATAAGTAGACAAATTAGGCAAAAAACAGAAGGAAATGTTTTAGAAATTGGGAACCCTTGGGGATTCTGTGACTGGTTTTAGAACCTTTCTGGAAACCCGCGAGTGTGTGTTCCCAGGCTGAGCAGATTCCTGTAGGGCAGTGGCCAGAGTCAAAGGGGAAGTGGCAGCCGGGACTAGAGGTGAAGAGCATCAGAGGACAGGAAGGCAGCCAGGTGCTGCCCAGAAGTGGACCAAAGGGTGAGCCATGTAGCGCTGTGGTCAGGGACCATTGGTTGATGGTGAGAGGCTCTCTGTGCCCATCAGAGGCCTTGCTCAGACAGCAGGCCGCATGCAGCACCCCACGGGGGGAGCCACATAGGTTGGCACCTGTCTTGCCAAGTGGGCTGCACCCTCTCTCCTCCCCGTGGAGGAGATAGCAACAGAATGGGTGACAGTGATGATTCATGGGGCTCTCCCTCCACAGCTCTTCTTTCTAAGGAGAGTAAATCCTTTGTAGGTGTTGGGGCTGAACAATGAGTGACGGATGATTGCCTTGGCAGCGTGGGCAGGGTCTTCTCTCTTCTCTCCTGGTGGCTGTGACTCTGAGCTTCCAAATGCCTGTGTTTCATGAAGCCAGGCAGCAGGGCAGACTGAGGATTGAGTGCTGTGCCCAGCCCTTGCCCAAGGACCACAGCACATTTCCTTCCCTTTCTGGCCCTATGCAGCACTGCGGTTGGAAGTGAGTTGTGTTCAGTGACAGTGGCTTTGCAGAGAGTTCTCAGGACGTCCGATGGACCAGACATGGAGGTTCTGGTGGGGGCGCTGCCATGGGCTGGGAGGGGCTTGAGGTGGACAGCACTCTGCAGGCTGGTCCTGTGTGGGTGTCTTGAATGTGAAGAAAGGGGTTCTACAAAGTATAGTCTGTGTCCTGGTGGGTCCATGGGAGTGAAACCATAGGAAATTTCAAATAACACTCCTTGTTCTTTATTGTCTTTTCACAAAGGGAATATTCATTCCAGAAAGATTGTAAGGCAAAAAGAAGGGGAAAAAAAAACTGTCCCAAAACTCCTCCTCCCCCAAGAAAACCACCGTGAACAGCTGGGTGTTTTGCTCCGACCTATGTCTCATTTCCACAAGAGCGCAGGTCAGCGTGGCTGAGTGTGCAGGCCTTCTCTTCTCAGAGTGATTTATGTTGTGCGTTTATTTCCACTTCCTGTAGCAGGTAGGGAGAGCAGGATTGTGTGGGGTGGGGCTGTCAAGGAGGCTCTCAGGAGGCCGATTTGGCTAGATTTGTGGGAAGGGGGGACTGTGGCAAGCTGGGGGTGCATTTTGAGCAGAGTGCTTCTGACCCTGGGGATGAGAAGTGTGTTTGCCTGGTGATTGTGAAGCCCCAGGGTGATCGTGGAGTTGGCACAGCCTTCCTTCTTTTCCTCCTTCCTCCAGTTCTTCACCCCTAGTCATCCACCAGGTATTGGCTGGGAACTCAGTGGCGATTGGATGGATTTTCCCTCCCCTGGTGGAGTTTATGCTGTAAAGGGAAGACACCTGTTTTACTCAAAAGCAAACATTTTAAAACATTCAAAAGTAGTAATACAAACATGGATTTTATGGAATAGGATGCAAAATCCACATTCTTTAGCAAGGTAAAGAGAGAGGCTGCCTCTCCAGGTACTTTGATGGAAAAGTTTGAGACTCTTGAAGTGCAGGCCTGTGCATGTATGAGGTCAGGGGTGCCTGCTGGTGACACTTGAGGACATGTGCTTAGTTAAAGCAGATGGTTTGTATCAGGAATTTTGGAGGCATTTAGAGAAGTTCATAGTGCCAGGGTCTGTAGGATAGCGCCAAGAATGAAGGCTGTTCTTTTGGATGATTGGCAGCTATTGAGAGGTTTCGAGGAGGTGAGAACATAATTTTGGAAGATTAATGTGAATTGGGAGTGGACTGGCAGGACAAGAGTGAAGCTGGTCCTGTGGGAAGTGAGGGTTTGGGCTGAGTGGAGACCCGGAGGCACCTACCTGCAGAGGCAAGGTGTCGTGAGCAACCCACTCCGTCAGGTTCCATGACAGTAAATCCATAGGAAATTGCAAATAACGCACTTGTTCTAAATTGTTTCTTCACAAAGGGAATATTCATTCCAGAAAGATTATAAGGCAAATGGAAGGAAGCGAAAATCATCTTTTTACCTTGCTAATGAATATGGATTTTGCATCCCATTCCATAAAAATCGATGTTCGTATTTCTATTTTTGAATATTTAAAAACTTTTGCTTTGGAGAGCCAGGCATGGTAGCGCATGCCTATAATCCCAGCAGCTCGGGAGGCTGAGGCAGGAGAATAGCAAGTTCAAAACCAGTCTCAGCAACTTAGCAAGACCCTAAGCAACTTAGCAAGACCCTAAGCAACTTAGCAAGACCCTAAGCAACTTAGCAAGACCCTGTCTCAGTCACTCAAACAGTCGGTGAAGGGCTGTGGATGTGACTCAGTGGTTAAGTGCCTCTGAGTTGGATCCCTGGAAGGAAGGAAGGAAGCAAGGAAGCAAGGAAGGAAGGAAAAGGAATGTTTGGCTTTGAGAAAAACAGATGCTTCACCAGGGGAGGGACAATTGGTCCAATCATCACTGAGTTCCCAGCACTGACAAACACCTGGTGAGAGGTGCAGGAAGGAGCCCCATTGAGACAGGAAGAGCAGACCAGCATTGGTTTGGCATTCATCCAAGGTTTACTGGGGACCCACGCTGCCGTTATGGGTGCTGTGTGTGATTTTCTGGGGCACAGCTGGAAGAGCTGTGGTCTCAGCCCCCGGCTGGCAAAAATGGGACCTTCAGATCAGGGTTGGTTGGGGGAGATGATGCATTCATGTGGACTTTAAGAAGGGTTTCTCACCCCTGCTGCACCTGTGAGTTCCCTGGGCACTTTCTAACAATACCAATGTCTGGACCTCCAGCTTCTCTGTGTGGGGAGCTGCTAGGATGTAACCAGGGTTGGGATCTGCTGAGGGGGCAGGAGGGAGCACATGCAGTTGAGGCTGAAGAACTGGTGGGAGGGCAAGGGCTTTGGTTTTGCATTTTGGAATTTGAGTCTTGGTCATGTGACTAAGCATTTTGAGAGAACTGGTCCATGACCAGGCAAGAAGGTGACTTAAAATTTGAATTAAAAACCAGACAACTGAATTAAAAGCAGGTGATGTGAAAGCAGTGGATGCAACTTTGAGTGTGTGGAAGAGAAGCTGGTCAGAAAGAGAAGGGGTGAGCCAGGAGCTGTGGCTCATACCTATAATCCCAGCGACTCAGGAGGCTGAGGCAGGAGGGTTGCAGGTTTGAGGCCAGCCTCAGCAACTCAGTGAGACCCTGTCTCAAAAATAGAATTAAAAGGGTGGAGGGTGGGGGCTGGAGCAGTGGCTCAGTGGTTGCAGTGATTGTCTGGCATGCACAAGTATGCGGGTTCAAACCCCAGCACCATATGCACAACGGAGTGTCTGAGCAATGAAAACCAAGTGCAAAGCTAAGTAAAATTCTCTCTCACTGTCCCTTTCTCGCTCTCTCTCTCTCTTAAGAGAGAAGGACAATGAGAGAAAGAGACAGAGTGAATCAATTTTTATTAAGTTTTTCACATGGCTTTTGTTGCTCTGACATTTAGTTGTGTATTTGGGTCCTGGGTTCGAACCTGTGAATTTGTGCATGCTGGGCAAGCGCCATAACCACTGAGCCACCATCCCTCACTCTTAAAAAAAAAAAAAAACCAAAACAGGCTGAGGGTGTAGCTTGGTGGTAGAGCACCGGTGCCTGCCGGGGTGTGGGAGAAAGGAGAAGGATGTTAGGAGGTACAATAACTCAGCGTAAATAAACGGGTAGAAGGAAAACATGATAGGCACGGGAGCTGCCCTGAAGCAACCAAATGCATGAGAATTTGGCTTAGAGAAACAGGAAGATCGGAAGACCTTTGCTCTGTTTCAGTATCATACTTTGTGTAGCAATCTGGAAGAGAATCTCTTGAACAAGACAGTGATGCAGATTCCTGCAGCTCAGTCATGGACCCAGGAACCCCTGTTCTTAATCAGCTCCCATCAGGATGCACCTGCCTCAGAAACACTGAACCAGAAAAACAGCAACTAAGGAACAACAACAAAGTTGTGTTGCAGAACCCGGGGCTGGAAGACAAGAATCCCAAGTGTCCCTGGGACACTGTGGAAGGCTTCGGGGAAGAAGGGACAGCAGAGCTACCCCTAGGACACATCAACAGGGATCAAATCCCTGGGCGCAAGCCGTGGCTCAGGAGAGATGACAGTGCTGGTTTCTGTGGCTGAGCGTGTGCAGAAGTTTCACTCTGAGTCTTTCTGGGCCGAGAGCTAGGGAATCCTGGAATCCCAGTCTTTGCTCTGTTCGTTGGCACAGATGGAAGGGGAGTAGGCTCTGGTGTTTCTGTGAGGCGAGCGACCTGACAATGAGGCATGATCGTATTTGGGAATTCTGGACATCCTCCTCTCTGTCTTGTTCGTCTTCTTCCCAGCTGGTATATTTGTTTTCAAGTTCATTCAGAGTCAGTTCCAGAAAGTCAGCGGTCTGGGCCATGAATGCACCTAGTATTGTTTAGCAGTAAGAAGAGAGAGCCAGAAGCGTGTGGCACTGTTATTGAATTGCTGTCATAAATATGTAGTTTAGTATCTTTTGCCTTCTTTTCATTTAGTCCTGGTCATCTATCACATATTGGTTGAAATTTCCGTTGTCATTCAGAATGTGTGTATCGAGACATAGGTACGTGCTCCCTGTGTTCAGTACACGGTTGAGTGCACAGCCCAGCTTCCTCCCTCCCCAGAGCTCTTGCTGGTCCTCCTCTTCCTCAGAACCTACTCTTCTGTTTGCTGCAGCTTCTTCACCCCCTATAGTTTTAAGACACTTGAGGTCTTTTTTAAAAATCAGTTTTATTTAGTTTTTTGTCTGGTTTTTGTTGCTCCAACACTTAGTTGTGTGTGTGTTGCTGGGGTTCGAACCTGGGTCATGCACTATACTACTGAGGGGGCTCCAGCCCCCTCTAGGTCATTTTTTAATCCCCAGGATCCAGAATGGGGTTTGCCACACACTAGAAAGTTCAGTAGGATTGAACTGACCATGTTTTAAGTAAGGCCTGAAGCTAGAATGTGATTAACGGACTTTAAAATAGACTCCTTAAGTGGAGTAGATAAAAGACCAACGTGACTAAATAATGAGGTCCCATCAATAAGAGCAAATGCTGCTTTATTGAAGCAACAAGAGCAGAGGGGGTGCTTTTGATTGGTCATGTGGTTTTCAGTCATTTTAGGGACCAGACCCTTAAGAATCTGGTGACAGTCATGGGCTTGCTCCTTCACAAAGGGCAGGATGTGTATGCCCCCCTAGTTTCCCTGAAACCTCATCTGTAAACTTCAGCAGGTCCTCCCTGGTTGGTTACGGCACTGAGCATGGGCTTTCATCCCTGCTTGGAAACGGAAGGAGGGCGGAGGCCTGGACACCCGAGATGGGGCCTTCCTGGCGGGTGCTGGGTCTGGGTATTCTTCCTCCTCTTAGCCCCCGTGCTCTGCAGCCTGTGAAACAAGCCTGGTGCTCACTTCCTTGCTTCAGAGCCGCCTCGCTACATAAGCTGAAGGGAGCCCTGTGCTTGACCTCAGGAACCAAAGGAAGGAGTGTTGAGGCAAGGTGGATAATCCTGTGTGGTGGTGAGAGCCCTGAGCGTTACAGGGTATCAGCAGCATCCTTGGCCTCTGCCCACTAGATGCCAGAGTGGTACTCCAGTCACAAACATGTCCCTAGGCACATTGTTGAATGGCCCTGGGGGATCACCCCCAGAGAGAACTGCTGTTCTGTGCTTTAGCTTCCTTTTGACTGCCTTACCAAGGGGACACCTCAGTGCAGAGGGCACAGTCCTTTCAGATTCTTTCTATTACACTCACTCTTCCTGGCATAAACTCCCCCTGTGAAGCCCTGGGGCTACCTGTGAGAGTAAGGCATACCCTGACCTCGGGTCCCTGCTGCATCCTAGCGGGGAAGATGCCTTGCGGGAAGGAAGGATGTGCCTGCACTGCGGGGGGCCTTACCTGAAAGAGGCATACGTCTAGGGCCTAGCTGCTAGGACATTCCCCACCAGAACGCTCTTCCTTTTGACCTTTGCCATGGCTGGGTCTCTTTTGCCTTTCATATCTCTGCTTAAATGGCACCGCTTCTGGGCAACTCGTCTTAATGTCTGTATTTGTCAGCCGATTGCTGCATAACAACCCGCACTCGGTGGCTCACACCACTCACCTGTCAAGTGTGCACATGGCCCTGGGTTGGTGGGGTTTGGTGATCTGGGCCATGCTCAGTGTGTTTGGCTCCAGGCTGCAGGCTGGGTTCACCGTGGCTGCATAGGTCTCTCCTGCTGCTGTGCCCTCAGCTTCCTGGTGTACATTGTTCCCAAGGTGACCTGAGAGGTGAAGCCAACCTTGCCAAGTGCATTTCAAAAAGTTTCCTGACACCTGGCCACAGCGAATCCCACAAATCCCACGTCCAAGACAGTCCACGTGTGGCTCTCAGCACTTCTACAGGGGAGTGAGGAACCGGGGCCACTGGCCTCCTGCATGCCCAGTCTAAAGCGGTTTCCCAGCCACTTCCTGTCATTTCCATCATCCTCTCAGCTTTGACAGATACTCTTAAGGTTGGATCTGTTATTATTTGTTGACTATTAAAAGAACATTAGCTGGGTTTTGTTTTTGTTTTTTCTGCCTGTTCACTGCTAAGCACCCGCTGGACGCAGGGTGGTTTCATGAAATCTTTTTTCTTTTTTTAAAGAGGGATAGTGAGAAAGAGAAAGAGAATAAATTTTATTTAGTTTTTCCTGTGGCTTTGGCTCCTCTGACACTTGGTTGTGTATGTGGTACTTGGAGCTGGGTCTTGATAGTACTAAGAACTAACATTTCTTGGGGACTAGATCTGGGTATTGTGCTAAAGTGCTTGTAGAGGACAAATCACAGAGTTATCATGATATGTGGACCCTGCAGGTGGGAGGGGCAGGATCTTCAGCTGGAGCCAGAGAGCCCAGAAGTAGCACCTCTTTAGAGGATTAGAGAGACCTTTGTAGCTGGAATGAAGGGAGCTTGAGGGAGCAGCCAAATAAGACAGAGGGGCCCGAGGGTCAGTGCTTCCACACTGCAGCTCTCTGGAGGAGCCGTCGTGTCAGAGCTGTGGCATAGGGCCCTTGGGGCTGTGCAGTGCACAACCTGAGAGGCCATTCTGGCAACCTGGCAGCTCAAGAGGGACCTTGTGTAAAATCACATTGTCCGGATGCCTGTCCTGAAAATCTTCTGGAAAGTTTTGGAAGAGGGTAGACACTGAATGTACATAAGACAGAAAATAAGCAGCAAGTTTGGGGAGATCCCTTTGTTTGGAGGCGTGTGGTAGGAAAACTTGAGTCATACCCTCTGCCCACCCCTGGGAAGTGTAAGTCCGCAGTGTCCCAGACTTGAGCGCTTGTTCTGTTCAGGAAAGTGTGGCTGTAGGAGACCCTGGAGCCCAGCAATGCTCCGAGTTTGCTCAGGGCCACACGAGACAGTCACCCCATTGTCTGCAGACCCATGACAGCTCCCCATCCACCTGGATGCTCCAAGTCCTTCCAGGGCCCTGAGCTCCCGAGGAGTCCCAGTGCTCTGGCCTTCCCCCAGCGTGGGCAGACTCTGTTTACAGGTCAGGCAAGGTGTCGGCAGTGTAGGGAAGGGAGTCCTGCCCTTGACTGACGGAGAGCTGGGTTCTGGTCTAGCATGGCCATTTTTCTGGCTTCAAGTCACTTCGTTCACAAAACAAGCGTAAGAAAACTCTGCCCGCCTCCCCACTGGGAGACTTGCGTGAGAAACAGAGGGGATGAGGAGTATGAAGGCTCATAAGACTTTGAAAATAGTATTATTAGGTGCTAAGGTGTTAATTCGCCTTCTCTCCTCTGAAAAAAAGAAATGAAAGTCATGGAGGACATGTTTCGTTTTAAGCCCTGTTGTGAGACAGGGTGTTCTTTAGTATTGGAACTGTCTTGGGGTAACTGTGAGGATGAGGAGCCAAGAGTCAGAGAGGTCAAGCGACTTGCTCTGGACCACACAGCAGAGCAAGACTGTTGTGTCCTCTGCGATAAGCCTGACCTCTGAATGCTCGTTCCTCCGCCAGCAACTTATTCTGTCCCTGGCAGCATCCCGGGTGCCACAATCCTGGGCACTGGTGACAAGCAGAGAAACAAACCCAAAGCCTGGTCCTGCAGAGATCACTTTTTAGATGGGTAAACAGACAAATGAATAGGCAAGAAAAGGAGAGAGGGGGAAATGCAGAAAGGGCTCTGGGCCTGAGGACAGGAGAGCTACAGTGAGTGGCTTGATTGGAAGGCCCCTGGGTGAGGGGACGTTTCAGAGGGGACCTGAGTGAGAGGCACCCAAAGGTGCCTCTCCTGCGTGCACCCGTGGGACCTAGGCTTGGGTCTCCCAGGCTCGGGCCTGCGTCCTTGGTTGGAGAAGGCTGGTGGCCTTTCAAGGCGCCCTCTCAGCTCTTTCCTGCCCCCAGCTCCTTGGAGACTTATTTTCCAAAACATCTAAGTACATTTTAATGAAGAGAGGCTCCAGTGTGACCTTCCCCAGCAGCAGAGCATCACCAGTCTCCATAGGCAGCCCACACGGGCATCCATACCCCAAGCAACTCTCCGTCCCTCTGTTTCTGGAGCATTCTGGAATCTTCAGGCTAGAATGAGCTTGCAGGAAGAGACTGCCTAGAGGAGGGAGCCCCGAGACTAGGGATGTTAGAAATGCGTGTGCCATCCTCCTGCACAGAATTTCAGCAGGGTTTCCCAAGGGAATTTGCCCCTGCTGAGCCGGGCTACAGCAGCACTTTATTAGGCTGTTGAGAGCTAAATGAGGCTTTAGTCTGGAAGTTTACCCATTTGGGAGATTCATTCAGTTTGTTCATTCTTTTTTAAATTTTTTTTTAAAAAGAGCAATTTTTGGAAACAAGTTATTTCCAGAAAATAGCTTTCAGATTAACAGGGGTCCCCCCCCCCCCCCGCTTCTGTCCTGGGAATCTTGCTGAGGGCCTTGTGCATCCTCTACCACTGAGCTCCACCCCTTCCTGAGAAAACTTTTTACAGATGAGAGACCCCAGGGGCTGGGCAGCTCTGTCACATAGAGCCTTGTCATGCTATGCAGTCTAAAGGGGACCCCTGGGTGAGAAAAGGTGCTCCAGAGCAGGCTTCTCAGCCTGACGCACCTGAGGAACCCTCTCTGGGATCTCAGCCTGGGGTGGGACCCAGGTGCAGTGTGTAGCAGAGGCCTGGCGCCTCTGTCACAGGTCCCGGGACCCGTGGAGCAGTGAGGGGCCCAGTGGCAGCCCTCCAGGTCCCGGCCAGCTCTCACCGCTGCCCTGGCCTGCACCTCCTTGGCCCTCCGTTCTGGTTAGGTGGTGTGCACATACAGAACGCTCACAGCTGGAGCCTTGTCACACTGTCTTATTAATGGTCCCAGAGGAGAGGTGGCTTCCTGGCTGGCTCCCTCAGTGTGTGTGCATGCTCATCCTGTGTTCCAGAGACCCCATCTTTCTTTAAGGCGGTGCCTCATGAAGCTGTCTCAGCAGCTGGATGCGGTCCCCCAGCCATGTGGACCTCTCCACCCCTCCTTGTCCTCTTTCCACTGTCCCCCTCTCTGCTCTCCTAGCCTGCATAGTTGACTGAGTCTCTTTCCTTATTTTTTGTTTTTTAAAGAAAGAGAGAGGGACAGTGATAAGAGAGAGAAAAAAGCAGAAGCAATTTTATTTAGTTTTCCATTGACTTTCATTGCTCGGACACTTCATTGAGTACATGGTGCTGGGGTTTGAACCTGTGTACTCGCATTTGCAAGGAAGTGCCGTAACCGCTAGGCCTCCGCTCCAGCCTGTCCTTATTGTTTTTAGAATGGGCTAGGGTCAGGGAAGGTTGAGGATCTTAACAAAGAGTCCCATGCTGCAGAAGCTGGGTCCTGGAGAGGCCACAGGGGATGGCAGATTGTTTACTGGTGGCTTCTGCTCCGCCTGCCTGGTGAGTCTCAATGTGTCACTGCCCCAGGTCAGTCCAGTCCCACATCTCATGACTTCCTAGGTACCTGGTGCTGGATGGGCCAGGATGGGATCTAGGGACACAACAGGGAGGAGGACATAAGTGTCCAGCTTCCCAGCTGGTGGAGGAGACAGGTCCATCAGCATACAGTGAGGAACCCTGTGCGGGGTGGCGGGACTGCCTTTGGCATAGACAGGGAAGCGTTAGGATGGACAGGAGGACTTTTCAGGCTCTTCAGGGGGATCAGGAGCCTGCCAGTGGGCCAGGGGTGGCTGGGGTGGGGTAAGAGGTTTCCTAGTGATGGGTGCAGAGAAGGCAGTGCTGGAGGGAGAGGAGATGAGTTCTGAAAAGGAAGCCCTCTACCCTGGGGTGGGAGCCCTGGAAAATTAATCCCAGACCAGTGGAGCTCAAGGCCCAATTTGGAGAAAATCCATTTGTCATAGTGACGTGAGAGATCCATTTTGGATTCTCACTAGGGTTTAAGTTCTCCTTGGAGGCTGATTTTTTTTCCCCCTGGGTCTCTAGTTTGTAAACTCTAATGAGCGTCAGTACTGATGGGTATGTTTAGGGGGTGACAGCTCCCTGCTTTCCCCATCATCAGGTCTTTCCCCAAGGCCACATCCTGTCCCTGGCTTTCTTCCACCCTGCAGTGGCTCTTGGGGGGCTGGGACACTTAATGGTCACTTTTCCCCACTACCAGCAACAGTGCTGGCTCCATGTCAAAAAAGTAAAGCTGAGTTTTTTAGAAACATGTTTTGAGGGACTCATCCATTTTCCCTGAGTGAGACATATCCGTTTGAAACGCAGAAGGGGAGACTTCTGAATGTTAACAGCGTGGAGATGCTAGCCCTGCGGTGCGAGGAGGCGGAGGAGAATCTGCGCACGCTTTCTGTTTGCTATTAGAACTTCTGCAGCTCCACCTGAGTGCTTCAGGACTGACAGCTTCATGACAGCTTTTTAGTTTAAAAAATGTCTAATGTGCTTACTGGGAAAGTGTGGGGTTATAAATATGCAAGTGAGCTGAGTGCTCTAGGGTGGGGTTTTGAACCCAGAATAAAATGGGATGTGGGAGTGTGGTTTTGAGACCTGGCTTCATTGCAATTCCTTCTTTTATAACAAAGGGAGAATGGCACCTCCGGAGGCTGTGAATGGGATGAGGCTGAGAAAGGGGTGCCAGGGTATGGGACGTGAAAGTCGTGAAGTTGAGGTGATGTTGCAGGCAAGGAAACAGAGGCCAGAAGAAGGGGTTCCCTGCCCTGGCCGGGCATCATTGTCACCTGGGAGGGTTTGCACACCTGACCTGCCTACCAGCTGCACCAGCCCCCCTGAGGGGTGTCCAGCCTCCTGGGTGACTGTCGCCACATTCTGGGAGCCCTCTTCCACCACCAGTGTGGCTTCACCTGCTCCCCGTCCACCAATGGAGCTTGGGAACCTCTACTTGGTGACTTACGGACCAGCACTGAGACACCTCACCTTATAATAATTACTTATTCAGAGGCCCCTTGGGACTCAGCAGTAGTGAGCATGGGCAGCTGCTACAGGAGCACTCCGCCTGGTGTGGTGGTGAATCCTCAGGGTGCTGTGATCAGCCCAGGTGAAGCCCCAAATCCGTTCAGAGGGGTGTGGTGCACCCAGGAGTCCCTGGAAAATCCACATGAGGATTAGCCTCCCTTGTGTTTAAAAATCTAAAATTGACTTCCCCCCATTTGTTGCCGACCCCAGAATCCATTACACCCTTCTGGGCCAATCCTTTTCCCCACAGGGCTGGAAATGAGGAGGTTCTTCCACCTCCCTTCCCATTCTGCTTCTCAGCTCCAGTCTCTTGTCCAGGAAGCCACACCCACACGGGAGGCATCTGTTCCCTCTGGGCAGGACCTCAGGGATCAGGGTGTAGAGGGTGGGTACAGTGTCAAGGGGAAGGTATGGAGCTGGCACCAGAGAAGCCAAAGGACCTGCACTGGGAAGCAGTGGACCAGGGCCAGTGGACTTGGAGACATGGAAGAATTGGTAGCTGATCCAGCCACGGGGGCCCCAGTCAGGGCCTAAAGTCAAAGCCAGCAGCTTCCAACACCAGGAGCCAGGTGTGGAGTGGATGTCCAGGACCATACCCAAGGTCGCCTCCAGCAGGAGGCCTTTGGTCTGCAGTCCCAGCAGCTTGTGGGAATGGTCAGGGCCCAGGACATCCAGGCGAGGCTGCAGGGTGCCAGGGATAGGAAGCCAGTGGTGGGTGTGCAGGCAGTGGGGTGGATGGGAGGTCCCACCCCACCTTGTCCTGTGGCTTCAGTTGCTCATGAGACGTGAGGACTGGTACTGGCGCCCCTCTGCACCCAGGTAGAGTTGGCTGACAGGATGCGAGTGATGCCCAGAAAACAAACCTGAGGCATTTGTGTAAGTTCGCACCGTGCAGCTGGAGCTGTCCAGGACCTCTCCAGCTCTCCTGTCCCTGATATCTGTGACTTCCAGGACACAGTGCTGCTGGGATCAGGGATTAGTACACCCTCCTCCCATGAGTCCACACAGCACTTAAGAACATCTAGCTAGTGAGGGCTCGTTGTTGCCTGAACCAGTGGGTGACCGAGTGAAAGGGCAGCTGAGGGACTGCTCAGGCTGCACAGGTGGAGGGCATTGACTATGGTGTGAGGCAGGACGGGGAACAGCTGTCCCTCAACCAGCCCAACCCTGAGGACCCTGGTGCCTTCCAGGTCTGGAGCCATGACCTTGAAAGGGCTTCACCCATCCTTGATTTGTGGCAGTAGGGGACAGCAGCTGCTCTCCAGTCAAGTCCAGAGCTCTGCTGGGCTCCTTGAATACTGGGCAACTCCAGGCTGATTGTGGCCACTGTCTGCTCCACCTCCCCGTCTGTTTTTCCTGAAGACATATTTTCACCACTACCCTGTTCTCTCCTCCTCCTTGGGGTGCAGATCCTGGCCAATGTCTTCCTCTACCTGTGTGCCATCATCGTGGGCATCATGTCCTACTACATGGCAGACCGCAAGCACCGCAAGGCCTTCCTGGAGGCCCGCCAGTCACTGGAGGTGAAGATGAACCTGGAGGAGCAGAGCCAGCAGCAGGTGAGGCTGGGGCCTTGGAGGCTCTGCTTGGGTGGCTTGGGCCTGAGGCTTGGGTTCGGGACCTCAGACCTGGAAAGAAGGGCCCACAAGAGGAGAGCAAGGAGGGGGCCAGGACCCTGGGGCTCTGCAGAGTTTGGTGTGCCTTGGTCAAGGTCCAGTATTGCTTCCTTGCTTGGGTCATGGGTTCCTTACCATCAGAGGACTGCTACTGGACCACTGGGAGCTGCATTCCCAGATCTCTCCTTGACTCTTGACTTCCCTCTCCCGCTGTCTCTTTCCCTCCCCCCAGCCTCTCCCTCCCTCCCCTCCCTTCTCCCCCTTCCTTCCTTCCTTCCTTCCTTCCTTCTTTCCTTCCCATGGTGTAGAACTTTTTAAAGAAATATGTTGTCTAGGCAGCTAGCGGTGACTCTGCTATTTTCTCTCAGGTGAACGCTTTGATGGGTTTACTTTGAATTCTTTTCCTCCTTTCTGCATCTGTTTAGGTTATTCCTCTCGTGCCCACCACCCACTCCAGCCTGTTCAACTGCAGGTTTGCACTGTGCACCTACTGTGTGCTCAGAGGAGCGCTGGGGCCTTTCTTAGTCAGGTGCATAAGGGCCCATCCCATGACCTCTTTACTGGGGGTTGCATTGTATTCTTGCAAGAGAGGTTTTTAAGCAAGACAGGAGGAAGCATAGAAAAAGGATAGTGAAGTTTATTAGAAGAGAAAGGAAAAAAGATACCTTTAAGGGAGAAAGTGAGATCTCTGAGAGGAGAGTGATAACTCTCTTCTTTGTGTCCAGCCTTTATTGGGGCTACAGGGCAATTTTGGAGAATCCTACCCCAGTACCACTTCCAGCTTTTTTTTTTCTTTTTTAAGAGAGAGGGAGAGTGAGAGACAGAGAGAAAGAATCAGTTTTATTTATTTTATTATCTGGCCTTTGTTTCTCCAACACTTAGTTCACACTGAGTGCTGGGGTTCAAACCCAGGTCCTCGCATGTGCCAGACAAGTGCTTGAACCACTGAGCTCCAGCCCCCACTCCTAGCTTTTGATTGACAGTTGGATTGTATTAGGTTCCCAAATCCCCACTGCCTATGTTATTACCCATAAGTGCTTAAGTGAAGCCCACAGAGGTGAGATTATAATAAGAGTAAAATGACAAGTCAAAGACCTAAAGGCAACGTCTGGTCATTTTGGTCCATACTGGCCGATTTTATCTGGGACTTGTTTTCACCGACCTTGAGGCTGTTGAGCTCTCCAGCCTCTGGTCAGGGCTCTGTCTTTCTCTTATTTGCAGAGCAGGCTTGGACGAGTACTCCTCAGCTCTGGGAACAGCATGCTGTTTATTACAGGCTGTTATCTTAAGTCAGAGCAGGGCCAGGAAGACTTTTTGTAAGCTGTTTCTTTAAAAACATGTTGCAAGGGACTGGAGCGTTGGCTCAGCGATGTGGGGCTTGCCTGGCGTGTACAAGGACCTGGGTTCGATCCCCAGCACCACAAATACAACTAAACGAAGGAAAAACAGAAACCCAGATGAAAGAATAAAATTAACTCTTTCTGTCTTCAAAGAAAGAAAGAAAAGCACGTGGTGAGTTAGCACAGAGGCTCAATCTGCAGAGGTAACCTCACTTTCCATGTTCCCACTGTCTGCCTATTACCTGCCAGTCTCAGCTCCCACTCCCAGGGAGCCTCTTCCCACTTCCTTCCATTCCAAGTTACTTACAAAGAAGGAAAACCAGCTCAGTCCCTGGGGACCCTCACTGTTTACCTTTTTCCATCTGGAGGAGGGCTTGGCTGTCCCTGTTTTCTGTTTACTGGCTTTAGTCCAGCCTAATCCATGGTTCTCATGTGACTCAGCCTATTAAATGGGTTTTGGTCTGGATTCATCTCAAATGCTTTTTAAAGGTCTCCAGGGATTACATTCACCAATTTCCTGTTATCCATAGGTTTATCTCCCTTCTGGAAACTATATGATTGTGTGCCGTGGGAACATGTCATTTCGTGTTGAGGATTTTGTGGGCCCTGGATTTACTGAAATTGTTGTCACAGATCCTGCCACTGAGGCTTTAATTTTGGGGACCACTCTGGAACCCTCAACCTGGAGGGGGTCCCATTGTTGGGCCTCACTCACGTTATTTAGGTAGTGGCATTGGAAGGCACACATGAAGTCACTTAGCTGAAGGATGCCATTGAGGTCTCAAAGCCTCTCAAAGCTTCTTGGACTCATCTCTTTCAGAAGGCAGGTTTAGGAAGGGGATTTCCTTGACCTCTGTTGTGATAAAAGTCCAATGTTAGTGGCCCATCACGTTTGTTTTACCTGAGCCCTGAACATTGGGGTTCCTGAGAACTTGCTCTGAGTATATTTTTAAAAAGTGCTCCTTTAGGGCTGGGGCTGTTCAGTGGTAGTGCATTTTCCTAGCATGTTCAAGGACCTGGGTTCTATCCCTAGTACTGCAGAACAAACGAGGAAAAACTTTACTGGTTTTGTAAGGATGCTGTGTGCATCTGATGTCTTATACCATGGTGGCATCCCTGTGGGTTCTGTGGATGTATGTATGTATATACACTTTTTTGAGAGAGAGAATATCAGTTATATTTAGTTTTTATCTGGTTTTCGTTGCTCTGACACTTAGTTGTGTATGTGGTGCTGGGGTTTGAACCCAAGTCCTCACACATGCCAGGCAAGTGCGATCACTAAGCCACCACCCTGAGCCTCTGTACATCTTTTTTAAAATGTTACGTATCACTAGGCCAAGGGGTTCTTTCACCCCCATTGTCACATCTGCAAAGCAGAGGTATTGATGTTTGTCTTGCGAGATTCCTGTGGGTCACATGAGAAACGGGCAGAGATGCTTTGTAATCTGTAGAGCTTGGAAGCACTTATAGGCTGGCTGAAGTGCAGGGGGCCATGAGGCCGTGTTCTAATACCCAGGGCCACGTGCTTCGTCTGGGTCACATCAGCTCAGGGAGCCTACGGACTGGCATTGAGCGCCATGCTTGGGTGCTGCAGAACTTTGGATCACTGTGGAGCAACCTGCAGGTGCTGGCAGCCTGACCTGGCCATGCTGGTGTTCCCCTGCTGTGATGCCCACCTGCACCAACACGACAGATGTTGGTCTCATGACTGAGAGGTACAAGTGAGGCAGAAGGGAGGGCTGGGGCACTAACGTATATTCTAGGTGTTGCTGGGCATAGCAGATGCCTGTGAATGTCCATCAAGTGGAATGAATTTGTCCATCCTGGCTCTATCCTGAGTGTGACCTTGGGTTAGTTTCTTGGCCTCCTGAGGACTCAGTTTCTTTAAATGTAAAGCGTTCTTTAAGAGATTGTTTCAGGGGTAAAATGAGCTTTGTATGAATCCCTGTGGGTTTGCTCAGATCTGTTACCATTTTGGGGGGGATTGGGATCCTGCTGCTGGACCCTGAATTTTAGTGTCTCCTGTTTTCTTAGGACTTTTGTGACTGTGTACACAAGAAGGATCTGCCTGTCATTTTACTTTCTTTTCATGTCCTTGACAGGGTTTGGTGTCCTGGTTATACCAGAGCCATGAAGTAAGTTGAGGAGTGTGCTTTCTCTCTGGTCCACGGAAGAGTTTGAGGGTGATCTGGGTTGTGCCTTAAGTGTTTAGAAGTCCCCTGGGTCTGGAGTATAGGTAAAAAGCCACTGTCATAGATGAAATGTGGTTCAGAGTTCATATTTCTTTTTGAATAACTTTTTTTTTTTCTTAAGAGAGAGGGACAGTGAGAGAGGATAGAGAGAGAATCAATTTTATTTATTTTTCGTATAGCTTTTGTTGTTCCAATACTTCATCGTGTATGCGGTGCTGGGGTTCAAACCCGTGTCCTTGCGCATGCCAGATATGTGCCGTAACCGCTGAGCCACTGCCGCAGCCATTGAATAACTTCTGAGGTTCTATTTTCTCCAGAAACTTGTTCAGTTCATCTAAATTTAAAAAAAATTGTCACTACATTCATAATACTTTCTTTTTATGTTTACTATCTGTAGGATTTGTAGTGATGTTCTTTTTGTTACTGATAATTTGTGCCTTCAGTCTTTAATTTTTGTCTTCATGTATTTATTTTTCCAAGGTTTATTGATGTTTTAGTCTCTTTGGTGAACCACATGCATCTTTGTTGCTTCGTTCTTTGTACATTATTTTTTAACAATAATTCATTTCTCTGATTTTTTGTGTGTGTGGTGAATGAACTGGTGAATGAACCCAGGGGTGCTCTACCACCAAGCCAAATGCTCAGTCCTTTTTATTTTCTATTTTGAGACAGGCTCTTGCTAAGTTGCTGGGACTGACCTGGAACTTGTGATCATCCTGCCGTGTTCCCCTGAGAGGCTGGATTACAGGCATAATCCCATACTGTCATAATTTATGCTTTTAACTGTTTCATTTTCTTTGGTTTTACTTCATGTCCTTTTTGACTTCTTGGGATGAAACTTAGATAAATAATTTTCAGCCTTTCTTTTCTAAAACATGCATTTAATGCTATAGATTTTCCTTATTGCATTGTTTTAGCTTTTTGAACAAGTTTTGATAGGTCATATTTTCATTATTAGTTAAAATATTTCCTAATTTTAATTGAAATATATCTGATTCATGGGCTATTTAGAAATACATTGGTTAATTCCCAAACATTTGGAGATTTGTTTAAAATTGTGTCTTTGTTTTTAATTTTTAGTTTAATTCCGTGGTTAGAAAGTGTGCATGTGATTGATTTCAATACACTTGATAAAAAGTGTTTTCTGCAAAATGTGTCCAAATATCATTGAAAAATCAAATATTGTCAACAAATATAAATTATTTTACATTTGCATCCAATCCAAGTTAATAGTTACTTCCTTGGTCATAATACAAAGACTTTGCAACAAAGTCTTTTAATTTCTTTTAACAATTCCCTGCTCCCCACTTTCTGGCTATTGTTGTAGTGTATTTTAATTCAACATATACTTAAAGCCCCACAAGACATTGTTATGATTTCTTATGGGCTGTGAATTCTCATTACCTACATTCATCTCAATTACTCCCTGTGCCATCTTCATTTCTGTGCCTCATTTTCTTGAAGAGTTCCCTTTAATGTTATTTTTCAGATATCTGTTGGCAGCAAATTCTCTCCATTTCTAATTGCCTGGAAATGTGTTTATTTTGCTTTCATTTTTGAAAGATTCCTTTCTTAGTCAATTTTGTGCTGTATCAACAGAATATATGATACTAGGAAATCTGAAAAGAACAGAGGTATATTTCCTACAGTTCTGGCAGCTGTGAAGTCCTGGGTGGAGATGCTGTCCTCTGGTCTGGTCTGGTGAGGGCCTCTGGGCTGCGTCTGCATGTGGCAAAAAGGGAAACCAGCTGAGAGCTGCAAGAGGCAGTGTCCTCATCCTGCACCACCTCCTCAGGCCCTGCCTCTTAATGCCAACACATGGACACCACCTGAACTGTGGAGAGGACACATTCAAACCTAAGCCACATTTTTTTTTGTAGATAAAGGATTTGGGGTTGCTAGTCTTTTACTTGTGGCCCCTTAAAGGAGCCATTCCACTGTCCTCCATCCTCATCATTCCCACTGAAATGTCTGTAGTCAGCTCCCATTACAGTGATGCTAACTGTTTCCCTCCAGTTGCTTTTACAACATTCTGTTTGTCTTTAATTTTCAGCAATTTTATAGTGGTGCACCTAGGAATTTTCTTAGTAGTTGTCCTGCTTGGTGTTCAAAGAGCTTCTTGAGGGGCTGGAGCAGTGGCTCGATGGTTACGGCGCTTACCCAACATGCGCTAGTACATGGGTTCAGACCCAAGTTCCCTCAATAAAAGTTGATTCTCTCTCTCTCTCTCTGTCCTTTTCTCTTAAAAAAAAAAAAAAACTTCTTGAATTGATGGCTTGAAAATTTTCAGCCAATATCTTTTTATTGATTCTGCCCCATTTTGTGTTTTCTTTTTAGGACTCAATATCCTCAGTTTTTATCATATACCATACATAGGTCAGAGTCTGTCTGTCTCTTGCTACCTTTTCTTTATTTCTGTGCTTTCATGTTGAATATATTTACTCACCTAAATTTCAGTTTACTAATCTTTCCTTCCTCCACTTTGTCAAATCAGTCTATCATATCCTCTGCTCATTTATTAATCCTTAAGTTCAGTTATTGTGTCTTCCTCAATTTTAGAGTTTCCATTTAAGTTTTAAACCTGGACTACAGTTCTCTGGTTAAGTAGGCCATTCCGTCATCTATTTTGGGGACCTTATTAAACATTTATTTTAAAGTCCCTATCTGACAATCCTAGTTTCTGAAATATGATGGGTCTGAATTTTTCTATATTTCTGGTCCTGACTCCTGGTATTTTTAATTAAATGCTGGAAAACAGTAGCATAGTGAATGATGCTGTCTCTTCAGGGAGCTTTTCTTGAAGCAAGATGGCAACTTGATCCTGTGTGGGGCAGAGATGATTTAAGTCGGCATCAGACGGGGAGTTGTTCTCTGCCTATTCTTAGGCTACAGCTCTGCAGAGATATTAACTGAAAGGCTGGTTCTTCTCTTGGGGGAGCCCCCCAGCATATGCAGCTGCTGAAACTGTCCTTTGCCTGTAGCCTCTTTGCTGTCACTTTCTCCTGGATCCTTGGTCTCTTACCCAAGCACATGCTTGAAGGGGACAGAGTGCAGAAAGCCAGGCTCAGTGTTCTGTGGTTCTCGGCTCTTCCAGTCTGGCTGCCCTGAGTCTTTTCTCATCAGTGCTGCCTCTCTGGCCCTTGGGGAGATCTTGCCACTGCTATCTGTTCAGCCTATCAGCTCTGGTCTCAGGGAAGGGTGGTGGAGTGTGCCACATGTGTTTCTCTTCCCTCTGAAGTCTTGGCCCTCAGGGCTTGGCTGCCTCAGTTGTGTCCTATTGCTGTTGAAGAACAGGGTTTTTTTTTTTTTATTTTATCCAGATTTTATAGTTGTTCTTGGATGTAGTATTCAATCTGATCTAAATTCTATAATAATAAGAAGCAAAAGATAGACATTAAAATGTTTTAAATTGTTAAAAATAGACAAGGTATAATTTTTTTTTAAAGAGAGGGAGAGAGTGAAAGAAAGAGAAAAAAATCAATTTTATTTATTGTTTCATCTGGCTTTTGTTTCTCTTAGTTTCGCTTAGTTGTATATGTGGTGCTGGGGTTTGAACCCAGGTCCTTGTGCATGCCAGGCAAGTGCTCCAATTGCTGAGCCACCGCTCCAGCCCCAAGGTAATAAAAATTTGAAGGTATGAAAGAGAGTCAACCACACACAAAAAGTAAACCATCCTCGCCCACTTCCCCTTGACCCGCAGATCCCTATCCATAGGCAAACACTATTATCTTTTTTTTTTTTTAAGAGAGAGGGACAGTGAGAGAGAGAGAAAGCGAGAGAAACAATTTTATTTAGTTTTCATGTGCCCTTTGTTGACCTGAGACTTCGTTGTATACGTGGTGCTGGTGTTTGAACTTGGGTACTCGCACATGTAAGGCAAGCGCTGTAACCGCTGAGCCACTGCTCCAGCCCCACTATTATCTTTTTGTGTGTGTGTTAGAAGTAATTATATGTATTTTAGAGGTGTTCTATTTCTAAATGTGTGAATACAGGACATACACACTTGTACACACAAGCGTGCATGCACAAGCACACACTCAGTGGTGGCCTACGCACTCTTCTGCTCTGAATCTTGTCACTGGCTCTCTCAGAGAGCATTCTAAGTCCACATCACCTTGTCCTTCTTAATGACATTGTCACATTCCATTCTATAGATATAATTTGTTTCCCTAGATCCTCTTTAGGTTATTTCCAATCTTTTGCTACTGCAAACATCACTGTGATAAATATGCTTATAGGGACACCATGTCATGCTGGTGCCAGCATACCTGAAGAACAGCAACCCAGAAGTGGAGCTGCTGAGCCACAGGGCATGTGTGTACATGGAACTGCAGCAAAATGCTCCACATAGCATGGAATTTACCATTTGAACCATTTTTAAGTGAGCGTGTCAGTGGCATGAAGTTATTCACAGTGTTGTGCAGCCATCACCACTGTCTGTTTCCAAAATGTCTTTGTCATCCCAAACAGAAACTCTGCCTGTGAAGCAATAATTCCTCATCCCGAGGCTCTGGTGACCATCGTTCTACTGGCCATCACTCTGAATTTGCCCAGTTCTAGCTTTCCATGGAGGAGGCGTCGTGCACTACCCTTCTGCTTGTGCCTGGCGTACTTCGCTAGTGCAGAGTCGCCCGGGCTCATATGTGGTGGCCGGGTGTCGAACTTCCTCTTGCAGACCAAAGGCCCACTGCATACCCACCACAGTGTGTTTATCCACGAGGACTCTGGAGTTGTTTATCCTCTTGTCCGTTGTGGATGTGCTGCTATGCACATGGGCATACGGGTCTCTGCTTTCACTTCTTGGGGTACATACCCAGAAATGGAGTCGAGGGGTCATGTGATAGCTCTGTGTTTAACTTCTTGAGGGACCAGCCATGTGCATTTTTAATGTTGATAAATATTGCTAAATTGTCGTATATACAGGTTTAAACGATTTATACTCCTGGCAATGAGTGAGAGTACACTAAGGCACTGAAAGTTTCCTTGTTTATCTAGAAGCTATTACTTTGCTTTGGGAATCCCTGATGCCCTTGGGCAGTCTTTTCCCTTGAAGACAGAAGAGACCCAAATCCTCCCATGCTCCCACTGCCCTGAGCCTCTTCCTCTCCCTGAGACCAGCACTGGAGTCCGCCTCAGAAGGGGTGGGAAGACCCCCTGGCCAACCAGGATGTGGGATTGCATCTAACACTTCTGCCAGGATTTGCTAGTGGACAGGAGGCCCTGACTTTCCCACCTTCTTGTCTGTGTGACATTGATATTTTGTTTCCCTGTCTTCAGTTTAGTCTTCTGAAAAATTTAGATGAACAAGCATGCCCCTGGGTTCTTCCTAGTATAGAAAGTCAACCAACCAACCAACCAACCAGACAAAGCCTCATGCCCTGTTGGCACGGAGCTGTCTGGGAATCACATGAAGTAGAGGCAGAAGTGAGTCTGAAAAGCAGGAAGCGCTGGACGTGGCCCCAGCCCCTGGGGATGCACTGGCTGAAGGAGGCGTGGGGCAGGCGGGCGCTGGCAGGGCTGTGCACCCTCCCCTCCATTCCAGTGGGGACAGAGGTTACTCCTTGCCCAGTCCTCAGGGCTGATGCGAATGGTGCTGTGAGCAGCTGGTCTCTGGAAGGGTTTTAATCCCAGGAGCATCCACCAGTGTGCCCTGGGAGCTGCATGTAGGCCAGTGATGGAGGTCCCGTGCCCCTGCTTCTCTTTCTTTTATCAAAGCCCTGGTGGGAGTGAGCAGGAGAGGATGGAGAAGCAGGGAGATGTTTCGGGGAAGACCGTGAAGGCCCTGGTGGGAGAGCACATAGAAGCTGCTTGGGGAACCATCTGAGGTGGGTGCCACCCCAGGCCGTCCCTGTACTGACAGTGTTTAACTGCTTTTAAAAGATTTTGCACAGGTCTGGAGTGGTGGCTCAGTGGTTATGGCGCTTGCCTGGCATGCGGGAGGATGCAGGTTCAGGTTCTAACCCCAGCACCACATACACAATGAAGTGTCAGAGCAATGAAGCCACATAAAACTAAATAAAATGATTCTCTCTCGCTTGCTCTCTCTGTCCCTCTCTCTTTAACAACAACAACAAAACTGCAGCACCAGTTTTGAGTGCAGTCATTCTCCCTTTGGAGAAGAGGTCTCCTTTCAGTGCTCAGGGTCATGTCTCACTTTTTGTGGAGGGACACGCCTGCTGTGATGGCCTCTGCAGGTCCCCTCTGGATCTCATCCTCTTCCTCTGCCATCATCTGAATGGAGGGTGAGCTGAGCGCAGGGTTCCTGCCCGGATTCTCTTCAGTGCTGCTATTGGGACATGGTCATCTCCTCTATAGAGATGGCTGGCCTCCTGCTTGTGGTGGGCAGGCAGACAACTGCGAGGTTGTCCCCTGCTGCCTCTTCACCAGGGCAGGCATGTCCTGGGTGACAAGTGGTTTGAGACAGTTAGCTTATGGGTGACAAGAAGGGTCTGGAATCCTGCAGCTTTGCCACATTCACCTCCAGGCCCCAGCCTCCTCCGTAGGGCAGGGGCTTGCCCACGCTGAGGCCTTGTGGGTGTGACACTCTCCTCCTGGAATGCAAGGGGCTGTCTTTGCATCTGGCAGGCACACATCTGACTGTGGGCTGTCTGATGGCACTGACTGTGGAATTGAGCCACTCAGGTAAACTTTAGGCCTCTCCTTGGCTCCATGGGCATCTTAGAGTGGAACAGAGGCCCAGAGGAAAGAATGAGAGCTGTTTGTTGTGATTCCCATGTGCCCTGATGACAGGGCTTAGTTGAGGACCTTGAGGGTTGCTTAGTGCCTAATTGCCACCTGGCAACCGAGGCATCCAAATCTACCCAGAACACACCTTTGGCCAGGTACAACTGCAGAATTACGAGCCTCTTTGATTTACACACTCAGAATTGCTCCCCAGGCAGCAGGGTGTGCTTGAAGGAGGGTGTGGGGAGATGTTGGGGTGACAAGGTGGTGGCCAGGCAGGCCTGCACTTCCTCAGGCCACACCCTCCTAATTAAGCCTCCTCTGAACCTTGTCCTCCTCCAGAGAGGATGGGACTGCCTTCAGTTGCCACCTTGAGAGGGTGGGAAGCTGCAGCCCAGGGCACCTATAAGGAGAGCCCAGCTGACTGTGCCACCCACCATCTTCATGCATGGCACCCTGGGGAACACAGCCTGGGGAGACACAGGTTGGATTTCTGTCCTGCTCCTATGGGGATGAGCAGGGACAGAACAGCTGCTTCGCTCTGCCCTCTGCTCTGACCCGGCTCCAGGATCACCTGTGACTGGCATACGTGGCCACTTTGAGCCGGGGTGTTGTCCTTGGTGGTGATCTTAAGCAGGTCAGAGGGAAGAAAATTTGCTATGAGCAGCAGGCTTCTGTCCCAGGGGCCCTGAGCTGGAGGCCTGGAACACTGCTGTATCATCAGCTCAGCTCCCAATCCTGGCTTTCCCGTGTCCCCTCTCTTACCTTTGCCCAGGCTTCACTGTTCCCCTCAAGACCTTTGGGTTGAGTGGCTGCAGCCTTGAGCCCTGTTCTTACGGGAGATTGCTGGGGGAGAGGGGAGTCAGTAAGAGTGACCAGTTGCCTCTTGTCCTGGGGTTGTGCTTCAGTGCCAGCCCCACATGCCTGCTGTTGTCCTGGGAGCCACTGAGAGCTGGAGAGGTTGGTGTGGCAAGGGGGGCTTGTGCTTCACCTCTGCACAGAAGCCCTGCTTCCTCCTCGCTGCTGCACAGTGCCCCAGTGTCATCATCGAAGGCGCCACCTGGAGCCTCAACCCTCTGGAGCCACAGAGCCCCCTTCCCCAGCATCAGTCTTGAAACACTCCTGGGTGCTTAGCTTCTTCACAGGACCAATTGTGAATATGTCTACTATTCTTCGTTTTCATTTGAGCCTTGAATAGCTGAGGGCATGAGAAAGCCAGAGGGTGCCTTCCTGTGGTATTAGTAGAAATTAGCTTCGGTTGGTTCCTGTTCCCACCTCTTGGATTTCCCAAAATGTTCTTCATGCCAGCATTCCAGGATTTGGGAAAACAGAGCCACATTTGAGATGACGTGGTTGCTGAGCCCATAGAGAACAGGTTGTCCTAAAGCCATGGTGGCTGCTGGTGGCAGACTTTGCTGTGTCAAGATAGACCTGAGCAGCAGAGACAGGTTGGCGCTGCTGGCAGCTGGTGCATGTGTGCTCCTGAGCTTGGGCTCTGCTGGCTCTGCGGGTCCCAACCCTTCAGGCCCTGCCGCTGCTTGTTCTTCCCGTACCTTCCTGGAGTCTGCTGGGCCATCCTGCCCTGCCTTTGCTGGGAGCGTGGAATTGCACTCGGTAACGCAGGTGGTTTACTGAATTCCTACTTGGTCTCAGGCCCCCTTCTGCATTTTTATTGGATTATCTTACTTAATAATGAGAGAACTAATCTAACAGCTCCTCCTGGGAGCTCTGTCTGGAAGATCTGTTAACTAGGAGAATTCGTTAGGTCGTCCCTGAGCCTGTGGGCATCTGCCCAGAGTTTCTCAGTTTTCTGATACTAAAACCTTTGCCCCACTGGGCATTTTGACACACACCTGTAATCCCAGTGACTTGGGAGGCTGAGGCAGGAGGATAGCAGGTTTGAG
>PVKS010021964.1:0-34425 GCA_004027875.1 Aplodontia rufa | reverse complement strand
AACTACCCATTTAACGCATGAGTTCTTCTGGGGAAAACTGCAATAGGTAAAATCCAAGGTGGTTATCCATGATCTGGTTTTCCCCTCAATAACAGTTTATATCCATTGATTGATAATGTTTTGATAATGTTTCCCCCTCAACTATATTTCTATATTCTTCTAATAAAAAAAAAATTTAAAAAAAAAGAAAAGAAATAGGGGCTGGAGAAGTGGCTCTACAGTAGAGGCTGCCCAAAAGGATCCTCCACATCACTGTCCTGATCACAGGGTTGATGTGTAGTTTAACTGTGTTAAAGAGAACTAGAATCACACCGAGGACTACGGCCACTACATTGTTCTTTTGTGTTTAATCAGCCAAGATACTCTTAACGTGAGAAGTTTGAGGTTAGGACTTATAGTAAAAATATAATCTCAGGTTTTAAAAGGCTTGAAGTCAGGAATTATTTCTCATGATACTTTGGACCTCCTACAGCATCTGGGAAGAGGTGTTGTAGAGGATTTGAGCTTTAAAATACCTGATGAGTGAATAAGTGACTTCATGGGTGAGTGTAAGTTAATTGATGACTATGAAGAGTACACGAATATGTGCTGGCTTGAACACTCCAAACTATGCAAGTAGATGACCCATGCTTGTATTTGTTAATGAAGAAATGAACAGAATCTTTCAGGGACAGCAAAGCCACTAGGAAGACTTTGAAGGATAGAGGTGACACACCAGTATTGGGAGCAGATCGCAGGGCCCACCAAGGCTCTCATGGGTTCTCTTTGCCTCACTAGAGTCACTAGTGCTCCAGCATCAGAACTCAGCTGCAATCCCAAGGAACCAATCCCGTCAGTCCTCCCAGGAACGCTCAGATCCCCAGCCTATACCATGCATCAGCACATTTACCCTGAGAACACAGTTGCTAATGCAACCAAGACTGATCATGGCTGCCTAGCGAATTCTCCGCCCAGCAGAGTAGCAAAATTAAAATCAGAAGATTCTCAGGGAGAAGACAATCAGAATGAAGTGAGCAGAGATCGATGACATAGAACTAGAGTCCCTAGACACGCCCGTCTGCCATGCGGTGAAGACTGTGGTCAACATGTTGAGAAGACTCATTTTGACATAGTGATCTTCCTTCTGTACATTTGAAACCTGCAGTTCACCATGACCTTAGTAGTTGTTTTTAGAAAGGGATAAGAACGGAGTATGCTTGGCTCTCACTTAGTAGCCTTGACTTCATTATGTGCTATAAATTAATACTGAATTTTCCTCAAGTGGACACACTCTATGAAGTTTTGAACTCCTATGGAAAGACAAGAGAAGAAAGAGATTCTGGTTAAAAGTCAAAGCAACATGGCCTCACTGTATACTCTAACAATAATCTGCTACTTTCGACAAATCATTTTCCCTTTCTGGGCCCCAAATTATCAAGTTTTAAAATGAATAAATTGAAATAGATAAATTCCAAGTGTCCTCCCAATTCCAACCATCCATAATTTTCTCATTTGACAAATACCTATGTTCATATCCTTCATCAGTCTGAGGATTGAAAGTTTCACTTTTCCCACAATTCCATATCTTTTGACAATGACAGGGTTCCCAGCTTGTGGTGCTGCTATTTCTCAGAGGTGCAGCTTCACTGGGGTTGCTGTGTGTTATTCACCCAGAGCCTAATGAATTGTGTGGGGGTGGTCTTATTTGTCTACTCATGTCTTTCCCCTTGTCCCGCAGCCATGCTGCAGGCGGTAAGAGCCCTAATGATCGTGGGCATAGTCCTGGGTGTCATCGGCATCCTAGTGTCCATCTTCGCCCTGAAGTGCATCCGCATCGGCAACATGGAAGACTCTGCCAAGGCCAAAATGACACTGACCTCTGGGATTGTGTTCATTATCTCAGGTATGTGAGGATTCCCACTCTCAAACATGCTTCCCAGAATGTCAAAGAAAAATCATCATGGTAGAGGAAATGCGCCTCCTCCCTGCTACAGAATGTGGTTCAGACCTTTTCACACTGGGATTCAGGAGCTGAATGTGGAGGCCTAATCCCATGTTACAGAATCACCATGAATGCTAAGGTCCCAGGGTTAGTCAGCTTTTTCTCACTCACAAATGCTGAGGAAAACAACCCAGAAGAGGAAAAATTTATTCTACCTCGTGGTTTCAGAGGTTTCAGTGCCTGGTCGGTCAACTCCATTGCTTTGAGCTGGAGGTAATGAACATCATGGTGGAGGGTGTGGTGGAGCAGACCTGCTCACATCATGACACCCTGGAAGTGGAGAGAAACCCAGGGAGAGAGAAAGCATCCAAGAACAACATAAACCCCTCCAGAGCATGCCCCCAGTGACCACTTTCTACAACTGGGCCCCACTTCCTAAAGTTCCCACCACCTCCCACTAATGTCTTCAAATCCATTGACCAATGGATTAACCTACTGATGAGGTCAAAGCCCTATGACCCAATCACTCCCAAAACATTGCTGCATTACTGACTAAACCTTCAACTCATGACATGATCGGTCAGATCCAAACCATAACAGTCCGTCTTAGCTACCACCCCAACCCCAACAAAAGAGGCTCATTTACACGGTAGTCATGTGACTGGATGCCTAAATGGTATCTTCTTATTGAGACTAGAAAGGGTCAAACTCTTGACATCATCTGGATCAGACCCAAAACATTTTAACAATTTACCCTTAGTTCCAACATGCATGGAAAATCTCTTTTTGTGCACGCTTGCACACACACACACACACACACACTCTTTCTCTCTCTCTCTCTCTCTTCCAGAATTAATGAATAAGAGATAAGCACCTAACCCATTGTCTAGCACATAACAAGAATTCGGTAATCAATGGTTGGATTGACCATTCTTTTTTAGGAGGAGAATATTCTGGAGCTGGCTCATCTAAATTCATTTAATCCCAAACCTCCTCAGAAATATTGCAACCCCTTCAAGCTGACTCTGGAGCTTTCTTGTTCTTTGCCCGCAGGTGTGTGTGCAATTATTGGCGTGTCCGTGTTTGCCAACATGCTGGTTACTAACTTCTGGATGTCCTCAGCTAGCATGTACAGCGGCATGGGTGGGATGGTACAGACTGTTCAGACCAGGTAAATTCCTAACCCATGTTTTACTTTTGTAAGAATCTGATTAAACACATGTGCCTAATGTGACTGTCAGTGACTGAAATAGCAAAAATTTATCAGAGGCAACCATGCCATATCATAAATCAAGAATGATCTGCAAATTCATAAACTTCATTTCAGTGAAATATACTTGGCGAGATGACTTGAGGCTGATCTGACATTTGCATTGAAATACAGTGACAGTTCACTGTATTTATCTAACACTCTTACACAGGCCCATTGTAGTGGCAAAGAAACAGGCACTATTAACCCAGGCATGTAAATGAACATCAGCTTATATCTACAGGCCACAATGGGAACCTGGCTAGGCACAGGTAAAAGCTTCAACAGAAATGAGCATGGTGAAAAAGTGATGTTTCTTCCTCGTACAGCTGCTTCTTTCCCTCATTCACTCCTTCATTCATTCACTCATTCATTCTGCAACTGTGTTGAGCACCTGTGGACCAGGAAGTGTTCACTGGATATACAGGCAAGTCCCCATTCTCATGGAGGTCACAGACCAGCAGAGGAAATTTAAACCCTTTTATAATTTGGTGCCCACAAGATGGCAGAACTTTAAAAAATGGAAAAGCAATACCAACACCTGTATTCCTTTAGCCACTTCACGTGGATGTCTCTGACAATAAGAAGCAATCACAAAATCCTGAAGGGCAAAGATCTTTTTTTTCTGGGAGAGTGATATAAATAGTAGAGCAAAGTGACCTCTCACCTCTGCAGTAAATGCACTAGGTTTCTCTCCAGTGACATCAACATGCGGTACAGGTAGGGTGTGAGGAGGTGATAAATACACCACTGGCTCCCTGGGACTCCAGTCCCCACCCATGCTTCTGCTTTGCTTCAAAAATGAGAAGGAAATGATCCTCACAAGCTGCCCTTGTCCTCCTCTGTGTTCCCCAGGGTCTTTTGGTTACTAGGATGACTTAGAAGTGGGCTGAGCAACTCATCCAGCTTTCTTTGAACTGTCCCAGTTTTAGCAGTAGAATTCCCACCTGCTGGGAAATTCTTCCATCATAGGAAAAACAGAATGGTCGGCCATCCTAGATAGAAAAGCCCACCTGCCAGGAATATATTGGTGCCTAGTGTCACTGCCCTTGCCCAGAGAAGCCACCCACCCCTCACTCTGCACCACCACTCTCTCACTCCATCTCCTGAGCAGCTGGCCCTGTCCCTTGGGCAGCCACTTCAGTCCTGTAAGGTTAGATTCTGAAAGGTCTTCTGAACTTCTACTCTGTGGTTGAGCAGCTATCTTTCCCCGTCTTTTTCTTCTCACTTTATCCAGAAATCTACATATCTTGGCAATCCATTTTGATGGGACTTTGGGTTCAATGCTCCATTTGTATATCCACCCCTTCACTCGCCCCCCAACTCTATCAATATCATGCTGGTGGAGCCTAAGCCCTGGACCCAAGCTACAAATGCCAGCCCTAGCACTACACACAGCACACAAGGTATTTTGTATTAGCCTAAACCTTTCGCCTTATGATCTGAACTAATCAACTTTTAAAATTCAAAGTGTCCCAGGTTAGGATTCTCAGAAACAGACCCCGAGGAGAAGACACCTGTGCCAGTGTTTATGAAGCCTGGTCAGGAAGCGAGAGGAGCCAGGCAGGAAAGGGGAAGCCAAGCATGAGTCTCAGGGTCAGGCTGGTCCTCATGGGAGCTCTGCCCTGTGGATTACAACTCAGGGTGGTCTCCACCCCAGGCCACAGATCTGAGCTTTCGTGCTTCATTGCCATCACAAGCGCAAAGTGGCTCCTGGAGTTTAACCAAAACCAGGACTCCAGGGAGAATCACAGGACCAGGAGTTTAAGAAATACACAGCTGGAAGAGACATACAGAGGTGGTTAAAGGAGTAAAGCACTGTTAGTGCGTGAACAAATTTTGCAGCACACGTGTGTGCATTCACACACACACACATCTATTTTTCCACCTTTGTGTATAAAACATAATCTTCAGATCTGACAGCATTGGACCCTCATTCTCAGAGGGCAGCTGCCTCTGCAGCTAAGAGGCAGCTGTCCCTTTAGACAAGCATCACACTTCCAGTTTACCTCGTCCCCACTACCAACTCTGAAGCAGTTTTTCATCAGGCTTATGGGAGTCCCCAAAAAACGAATCAGGAAAATGAAATACTTTCTTTTATCCAGTTCACTTCACTCATTTAAGTTGCTCACTTTAAAAGTCTGCTAACGTTGACTGAGAGTGTCTAAGGTGAGGAAAGAGACTTTGATCCCAACTCAGAAAGTGGGATAGCTTAACAATTAACAATGAGGGCAGCGTGACCTGAAGTGTCATGTGCTCCTGAGTCTTTGGAGAATTTACTTAAATGAGAATAAGTCCTACTACAGAGACTATCGGGAGAATCAAATGAGATAGTGCTGAAATATATGCTTATCACAATATCAATAAGAGCTCAATAAAGGGTAGCAATTGGTGTTATATCAGTAATATAATGTTGCCATTCAACCAAATATAGGGACATAAAGGACAGGGGCTCTGTCTGTGTCAGAGCAGAGAGACCATGGCTGTCTCCATGAAAGTCAAAAAGGTACCTCTCAGGAGGAACAGCAGGAAGGGTCTGCCATTCAGCCCCAACAATACTAGGTAGGATAAGGTTCTTCATTCCAAGGGAGCAGCCCTCAAACCAAATATCATTTTCCCAGTCCAAAGGAAATTAAAACAGCCTACATGTAAATTTTCTCCCAGAACTTTTTCAAGGGCTGAGCTCACTCAACCACTTTTTCCTACATGTTACACTTGCTCACAAGTCTTATGCTGTTTATTTTAACCACACTGAAATGAGTGTGCTTTTTAAGCACTTGTAAAGTATAATGCTTTCGTAAGCTGCAGAGATCTGCACACATAACACTGTCTGTGCTTAATGATCTCTGCTCATGTAATAGATTTTAATGATATAGTGGTTCTCAGTGTTCCACAAACATCCCCGAAGTTCTTAAAGGAGCACACGAGGTAACCTCTATGGGGTGGCATCCCCCATGTTGGTTCCTTTTGAAGATGGAAATCAAGTTACTAGTTAGCATCAAGATACCCACTGGTATCCAAACAGTTTTTGGTCACTGAGGAGTTAAGGCTACCTCTTTTCACCATTGGAAAATATCCATTTGTAAACACAATGTTTTATTCTAAGGAGTTCTCAATCGTGGTGTGATGTAATTGAGTCCTGCTCTCATAGCAAAGGGTACCAGCTTTGGAGTCAGACCACCCCAGGTTACAATTTTAGTGTGGGCTGGAACAGGAAGCACCAGGAGGGCAGGGTCTTTATCTATCTTGTTCACCCCCTATATCTCAGTGCCCAAGGCAATGCTGGGCACATAGTAGGAGCTCAAAAAATATTTGTTGAACAAAAAAGTAAACAAATGAATGAATGAAAGAATGAGTGATCACTGCAACTTAGTTCTTTCCAAAGAGAATTCTTCTACTTGCATTGATGGTTGCAAGAGATATTAGTCAGCTTCTCGTTACTATAATAAAACACCTGAGATCGTTAACTTATACAGAGAAAATGTGTATTTTGGCTCCTGGTTTTGGAGATTCCGGTCCAATATTGGATGGACCCATTGCTTTGGGCCCCTGCTGGGGATGCCAGGTGGAAATGGAGGTGAACATGTGGTAGAGCAAACTGATCACTTCAGGGCCAGTAAGCAAAAAATAAAGAGAAAGAGGACCAGGGTCTCACAATCCCTTTCAAGGGCACCTCACCAATGACCTAAGGACCTCCCATTATACCCCACCTCCAGAAGATTCTACCACCTCCCAATAGCACCACCCTTGGACCAAAACCTTTAACACATGGGGCCTTGGGAGATGTTAAACATGCAAACCACAGCGCAAGAATTACCTAAACTAGGGTAAAGTGAATACTTACCAGCCATCGTGAGAACTCAAAGGGCCACAATTTCTACAGAAATAACTTGAGACAGATTCCTTATCTTTTCAAGTTCTCTTGCCATACCTTTGGCTGTAGAAAAGGGAGGGGACCCAAAAATGGGGACAGAGAGGATGGGCATGGCCAGGGGCAGTGGGCAGAGCCTGGAGAGTTGAGTCAACCTCATTCACGTTCTCCCTCTCCCCACCCAGGTACACCTTTGGTGCAGCTCTGTTCGTGGGCTGGGTTGCTGGAGGCCTCACGCTAATTGGGGGTGTGATGATGTGTATTGCCTGCCGAGGCCTGTCACCAGATGAAACCACGTGAGTCTTCCTTCCCGATGCAATTAGATCCTTCCTTTGTTCAGAAACCATTTTAAAGTGTAATTTCCACTGAAGAATAGAATAGGAAGATTTCAGCCTAGGAAGATTTAGGAGTGAAAAGAAAAACAACCTTCTAGATTCTTTCCAGTTCCAGTATTCCACAACTCAGTAGTTCTCAGTTGGAAAGAATTTGCACCACCTCCAGGGATATTTGGTGATATCTGAAGACTCTTTACATCTGTGATTGTTACAACTTCGGTGAGAGGCATGGGGATGCGATATGGACTTCTAGTGGGTATAGGCCAGGATAAACATCCTACAATGTGCAGGATGATCCCTCACAACAAACAAGCATCCAATTTCAAAATGCCAATAGCACTGCTGTTGAGCAACCCTCCTCTGACTCCACAAAGGCCCTGGAGTTGATAAGCTGAATTCCACTGTGGCTCTATACTAACTAGCCCTATCACCTCCAGTGAGTCATTTGTCTTCTCTAGGCCTCTGTCTTTGTCCATTTGGGCTCCTATAACAAAACACCACAGAAAGGTTTGTTTATAAGTAATAAAGATCTTTTTCTCATAGTTCTGGTGTCTGGGAAACCCAAGATCAAGGCACCAGCACATTTGGTATCTAATTAGGGTCCAGTCTTTACTTCCAAGATGGTGCCCTTTGCTGCCTTCTGTGGAGGGGGGGACACTGTCCTCACATAGCAGAAGGGATAGGAGGGCAAAAGACAGCTCCTTCAACCTCGATCCCTTTTATAAGGCACTAATTCCTCCCAACTTAATCACTTACCGAAAGGCCCCAACTCTTAATACCACCACAAGGGTGATTAAGTTTCTACATGAATTTTGAAGGGTACATGGTCAAATTACAGCAACCTACATTATCTTATCCATAAAATAAGCAAACTGGAGGAGATGGGTTGCACATAATATGTACCTTCAAACTCACAAATTTTATGATATTTTGGGAGAACCATGGTCCCCTGAATACTGTTTTTGTTGTTGTTCTTCAACTTCATTTTAATTGATTAACAAGAACTCACTACTCACCAACTACCAGTACAGTGAAGCTGTAACATAAAAGCAGTAAATTCTGCCCCACTGCAGAAGCAAACAAACAAAAACAAAAACAAAAAAACTAGTGTCTCAAAGAGCAGATCACCAAATGTCTCAGTATGTCCAGGACTAATGGGTTTCCAAGAACACTGGACTTTTCTGTGTTAAAAGTGAATTAATCCAGGATAACAGGGAGGTTGGTCTTCCTACAAGCATGTGTGGTCATGAAACAATTCTTTTTCTTTCAGCTACAAAACCGTGTCTTATCATGCCTCAGGTCACAATGTTGGCTACAAGACTGGAGGCTTCAAAGCCAGCACTGGCTTTGGGTCCAACACAAAAACCAAGAAGATATATGATGGGGGCGCCCACACAGAGGATGAGGGACAATCTCATCCTTCCAAGTATGACTACGTGTAATGCTCCAAGATCCCTCAGAATGGACAGAAGAATCCCTACCCCAAAGAGAACTCACACCAAAGCAAGGAGATTCTACCTTGATTCCTTATTTCTTTTGACTCAGAGTTGGAAGTTAGAAAGCCTTGATTTCATCAGTCCTGAGACCAGATGATCTTGGCTTACATGTCTCTGTCTCTAAATATTCCAACACAAAATAGCTGAGTTATCATTTGTAAAGTAGAGGCTACACAGCTCACATTTTCCAAACCTCTATTTTTTAGTTTAACTTTTTAAATCTGATGGTAGGCTGTGGTTTGACTCCCCAAAACTCTGATGATTTAGATAGACTCCTCCTGTTCCTTTTATTTAATAAATCCATTGATGATCTATTTCTCAGCTTGTCCCCAAGAAAATTTTTGAAAGGAGAAGAAAGTAGATCCAAAGACCTTATTTTCTGCTGTTTGATTTTTGCCTCTCCCATCCCCAACTTATTACTAATAAACACTAATTAGAGAAGAAATGATAGGGGAAAGATATGTGTAATCGCTCCAGCCCACTCCAGTGAGTTTTCTTACACTGTGACCTTAAAAGTTACTGGACCAAAGTGATTTTTCTGTTTGAGCAACCATACCTTTCTGCTGCTATTAGCATTTGCTAATTCCAGCAAGATCATCTCAGGGGTTCCTTCCTGTTGCAAGTGAGAAATTGTGCCTAGGGGAATGAGAAAATGATTTTTTTATAATCTAAGTCCTAAGTATAGTTAGAAATAATAATGTATTAGCAAAATGATCCCCTCCCTCTCTCTCTCTCTCTGTCTCTCTCTCTCTCTCTCTCTGAATCAGCCTTACCTTTCTTTGCTCATAGATACAAAGAAAATGGGGAAAATACTATCTTTGACATTGTCTATATTGTACTACTTTGTAAAGTCACGCATAAGTCCATAAAAAAAAAAAAACTCCTTCATCCTAATTCTTGCCTTTTTGAGGCCTCTAGGACTCATGATACATGATAATAAATGCAACGCATGTTAAAAAAAAAATAATTGAACACAGAAATTCCTAGGAAGTGACTTAAAAGAAGTTCTTTAAAAACAAAACAGTAATGCTTAATTTAATGTTTTGTGTCCACACTTGCTGTTGATAGTAGCACTTACTCTGAGAGCTGTTCCCTTCACTAAAGTCACCTGGAGTGGTTGAAATATTTGAGCTGCAGGCCAAACTGAAAACTCTTTGCAGCCACACCCTGCTGAGTTCTTGTATCACTGCACCTTTGAGCAGAAAACCTTAACTCCAGAACACCAGAATCCCAGCCCAGCAACAAACTAAAACAGGTTCCCTGGGAAATGGAGGTAAAGACAATCTCTAAAAGCCACCAAACCAGGGAGCAGCAGTGACACTGGAAGCATTTGACTTTTGGATTATTATTTGGAAGAAAAGGAAATCCTTACATCAGTAGTGCATAGGAAAGTGGCCTCCCAGGGTCGTGGTGAATATTCAGAGGGTTCTTTAAGCTGGGTGGACCATGCTATATAAAGATCAGATCATGACCCAGTGAACAGTAAGGCAGGTTTTTACCAAGAACCACAGCCCTGAGCTCAGAGACCTTCCCACTGTGACAACAGTGGTTTTAGGCAAATTGGAGGGGACACCCCTGGAACTCACTGCCTGGGGTGGGGTGTAGGATGAACAGATAAACCAATTCAAGAGAAGAGGGAAAGGAGGAGAAAATGAGCCCTCTAGGGCAGGGAGACTTACAAGGTTCTCAGGATCTAAGTTGAAGGTCATCTCTGCAAGATGAAGGCCATGGGCACGATGAGCTTTCCCCCATCACCAGAAAGTCCCCAGTCAGGTCTAAGGCTGGAAGACTCAGCTGGGTTTTCAGTTGGTGTATTCTCTATCCAACACTTAATTGTTTGTAATTAGATTACGCTTTATAATTTTGTTGTTGTTGCTCTCATTATGTACGCATTGAGTATTGACCTGCATGTTTTGTTACTTAAATATTAAAAGCACTGTTATCTTCTGTTTGAATACCTTCTGTTCTTCTGTTCCTAAGCTTTGGGAAGTGGAGGTGGGAAGTCTCAGCACCTGAAAGCTGAATATATCCTCCCAGCAGCAGCTAGGCAGCCAGTGGCCTGCTTGCTCCGGGTCTGGCCCAGTTAGTAGATTCTGCAGGTTTAGAAAGGCTTAATGAAAGGGGGTGCCCAGAGCAACCAGGCATGAAGTGTGGGCTCCAAGGACCAGTTTAGTCGCAACGAACCTGAGCGCACTACTCTGAAGTGTCTATTGTCATTGGCCTGTCCCTGGGCCAACACCTGCTTGCTGATGCTGTCAAGGGTTTGGCTGACCAGCTCAATAATCTGCGTTCACTGAGTCTTTCAGGCTGTGAACCTCATGAGCTGTGAAGTCAGAACAACTCAACTTCAACTCCAGATCATGTCACACCCTAGTGCTTAGCTGAAGCAAAGCATTTAAACTGAGTCTCAGTTTCCTCATCTATAAAATGGGGATGCTAACAATAATGAAATAATGCAAGGAAAGGATGTACTTAAGTGATGGGTCCCCAACTACGACAACTTTAATACAAACAGGGTCTTGGCTTATGTAACTGGGGGACTCGCAGTCAGGGTTGGCTTCAGGTACTGCGGAATCAAGACCCTACCTTTCTCTGACTGCGCCTCGGTTCTACTTTCTGCTCCGTCGTTTGCTTCTTGAGGAGACTGTCCCACAGAGTAGCAGTGATGGCTGCATCTATTTCCAGGGATAAAGAGAGGGAGCTAGACAAAAAGAAGCAAATGTTTCCTGATATCTGCAAGAGAAAAAAAAAATCCTGATACAACTCATGGGACTATTGAAGTCTTGTGTCCGTTCCCAGACCTCTTCCTACATCCAGAGCAGTGGTATATCCAGCTGTAGGAAGATGTTGAAACTGAAGTCTAAGAAAAGCTGTAGAGGTCTCATCTTTGAGCCTCTGACCAGTTACCAAACTTCAAGGGCTAGATGGTCCTGCTTGAAGACAAACGAACATACAAGTTCCTGCCGCAGAAAACATTATAGTTTGTCCTATCTTTTAACTTAGAGTTGAGGCAGCAGGAGATGCAAAGATAATTTTAATGTTATACCTAATGTGAAAAAATCTAAAAATATTTGTCCTTTAATGCAGCATATCTCCTTTAAATTTGTCCTTAAGAAATAATCATAAACATTTATATTCAAAGATATCTATCAATTGTTTAAAATAGTGTAACTGGATCAACCTAAAACTCTCAGACTTATAATCATTTTTATAGATCAGTAAACTAGCATGCAGCGATTAAGATTGTTAAAATATTTTTCTAATATTGACTCAAAAAGTACATTGAAGGGGTTGGGGATTTAACTCAGTGGCAGAGCGTTTGCCTAGCATGCGCAAGGCCCCGAGTTCGGTCCTCAGCCCTGAAAAAAAAAAAATACACTGAAAAACGCCCTGAAAAGAAATAAATTCCAAAATATTTTTAAAGTAGTTGCTTCTAGTTAGAGATATGATACTTTTCTTCTTTACTGATGCTTTTCAGTACTTTCCAAATATTCTTCAATAAGAATCTTAGTTTCTCAAGAAAAAAATCAAACTAAAACTTAAGAGCAGAATAAAAAAAAATTAAAAATTAAAAACAAAAAAACAGAAAATCCATCTCAGGCAGCTTAAAAGAAGGAAGTCATTAAATCGTGGCTGAGTAGAGGTCTCTGTTTATTCAGAACCAATAACATACAATGGTCAGCCAGGTGCGGTGGTGCTCACCTGTAATCCCAGCTATTTGGGAGGCTGAGGCAGGAGCATTGCAAGTTCAAGGCAAGCCTAGGCTACTTAGCAAGACCCAGTCTCCAAATAAAACTTTTTAAAAGGGCTGGGGATGTAACTTAATGGTAGAGCAATTGCCTAGCATGTATGAGGCCCTAGGTTTAATCTCCAATACTGGGGGTGGCGGGCAGGGAAGTGCAATGGTCATGAGCTCAGAAACTGACTTCCCACTGTGCTGTGGTTTCTTTCCTTTCCCCTTGGAAGCCTCTGGCATTCACTTCTCCATTTGATCACCTCTACTCGCCTTGAAGATGGCAGCGCAGAGGCCCATACCCCTTTTGTCAACAAGAACCAGAAAGGAGAAAGGACCAGAACAAAGACTAGAGTCCAGGTCCTACATACACACTTTCTTGCTCTGCAAGGCTACCCAGCCCTTACCTCCTCACTTCCTCCCCAACTCCTAACTCCTTTTCCTGGCCAGAAGAGGCCCGCCAGAAGAAACTTCCCTTCCGGGTGAGTAGTATAAGATTGTCAGGTGGTCTGGGCCAACCAAACCTCCTGTGTGGGGGGAGATCCAGGGAAGTCCTCAAGTATTCATCACCTGGAACTCATGGACCTGCATCTGTTAAAGAAGAGGCTCACCCAGGTTGGGGATTTAGCTCAGTGGCAGAGCGTTTACCTAGCACGCGCAAGGCCCCAAGTTCGGTCCTCAGCCCTGAAAAAAAAGAGGCTCACCAAGAGCCATGCTTGGAATATCTCACATCTGAAGAAGACTTAGGGTGACTCTGAGAGCTTCTTGGGGTTTCTAAAAGATCATCTTGGGGCTGGAGTGGGGGCTCAGTGGTTCCGGCACTTCTCTGGCATGCGTGAGGATGCAGGTTCAAACCCCAGCACCACATATACAATGAAGTATCAGAGCAACGAGGGCCACGTGATAAACTAAATAAAATTGATTCTTTCTCTGTCTCACTGTCCCTCTACCTTGAAAAAATATATATCATTTCATCAACTGGTATGCTACCAGTAGACTTTACTCAATGATGTTCACATTCAGGGGAAATACAGCTTTTTTAAAAAAATGGATATAACAAAACTTTAGCAACCCAACTTTATGTGAGAATTAGGAAAACAAACTCTGTCTCCTGGAAATGAAGACGTTAGAAATGAAGAGGAAAAACACTGACAGCAAAAATGGAAGATTGGTGAAAGATCACTTTGAGCCTTTAAGAAGTAGAGATAATTATTAATGTTAAAATTACAATCACTATCATCTCTTGAGAACCTACAAAGTCCCAGACATTGTTCCAGGCCCTTTCTGTGTACTTTCTCCAACCCCCAAACTATCCCATCAGACAGGTGTTGCTATCTCTGTCTCACAGGTGAAGAAACCAGGCTCAGGAAGTTCAGGTGTCTTGCCTAAGTTAGGTGACCAAGCCATCCCACTCAAACTCCTGTGTCCAGGAAATCTCTCAGCTCCAAGCAACCCAGGACAGCAATGCCAAGGCCACGTAGCTGATGAATGGAAAAGCTGTCAGCTTCATATCTCACTCTTCCCACGATGCCAAAGAGAATGCCAACAAATGGGCAAAATCAATCTGTAAACACATACAAAGCTCAGAAGAAAGGAAGGCAGAGAGGAAAGGAGGGAGGGGGAAAGGAAGAAAAAAATGAATGAGCAAAAAAGGAAGGAAGGAACTAAGGGAGAGGAGGAAAAAAGAAAAGTAGGAAGAAAGTCATGTTTATCTATTTGCACAGGAAAAATGTTGCCTATAAAGCAGGAAGCATAATACTTAAAATAATTTATGTAAAACATCCATTTTTAACTTTCCATTAAAAAAAAAAAACCAACTAGGGGCTGGAGCGGTGGCTTGGCAGTTATAGCACTTGCCTGGCATGCACAAGGATGCAGGTTTGAACCCCAGCACCATGTACAAAGCAAAGTGTTGGTACAATGAAAAACGCAGGAAAAACTAAAATAAAAATTGATTCTCTCTTTCTCTCACTCTCTCACTGTCCCTTTCTCTCTCTTTAAAAAAAGTGCCAACTAAGGCATGTCCATTATAAGAGGCACACTGACAGACAGTGGGAACTGGGGAGGACTTCGGCTACCTTGTCCCTCTGGAGCCTGCAATTCAGCCTCTTCAAAGCTCTCAGGGTGCTGTGTCATGTGTACCCTTATGGGATTCCAGTTTAAAGAGAATAGCAATGTGTTGCCACTCGGAAAGGCAGGGAAAGCCCCAGGACCCCCCAAGTGCACTGTGTGTAGGAGAAATACCTGTCTCCCCCAGAAGTGCCAAACAAAGCTACCCAGACACCTCCGGGCTTGGGACAGGGCTCATTTCACCCCAGCAATCCCCTTAGACTAGAGATTCCCAGCAGCACCTGGGATCCACGTTAGTTCCATCAGCACTGAGAGGTTTCCCATTCCTTTCTTGTCTCAAGTGGAGCTGGAGGTGACTTTCTTACTCTGGTTTCAGGTTTTTGACCAAGGCAGGCTTCCCCCGTGATCAAAGCTGCCGCCCTTAGCCCCTGCTGACAATGAAAGCTTATTTATTTTGTTCAACAAGCCAACTTGAACTTCTCCAAAAGAATGTTTTGAAAGGGTAAAATGTCAAACATATTAAGCATGTAGGACTTTGCCACCTGCACTTACGGCCCAAAGGAGGGAGGTTGCCATGGCAACAGTTCTGGTAAGGAAGATAGAGTCAGCCTGAAGGACAGAGAAAATACCACAGTGGGGCACAGTCCACCCAACCAGCCATCAGGCCCCTTATGTGCTGGGAGTGTTTACCCAAGTCTTAGGAATTAAGTGATAATTAAAAGAAACAAAAATGTCCAAACAAACATGTTGAGGAGCAGGGGTGGAGTCAGAATGCAGGTGGAGGAGTTCTGAAAGTCAACAGCAAATAGATGTGACTATGTCTTCTTATGAGGGCTTTTGTGCAGAGAGACCAGTCTCCAACCATTAACAGAGAGGCACAGCCAATGGGGGAGAAAGAACGCAACAGAAAGTTCACTAGAGTTCATTTGGTCTCCAACGACCCTCATTGATAACATACCCCAAGACCCTACCTGTTTATTCTCTGTGACCCAGTCATTCATTAGGATTCCTTAATAACCTGCCCACAGGAAATCATCTTCACTCCAAAAGAGATGTGGCAAATGGGGTACATATACACCATGGAGTTCTACTCAGCAATTAGAAACAATGATATCGCAGCCTTTGAAGGTAAATGGATGGCTGTGGAAGAAATTATGCTGAGTAAAATCAGCATAACCCAGAGAACCAAGAGTCGAATGACTTCACTCATCTGTGGAGGCTGGAGCTAGACCCTGGCCATTGAGAGAGGAGGTCTAGTATCATGTTTTAAATCCGGATAAGGTGTAATGTCATACAACCTAAGGCATTCGTAGAGAAGTTTTGGGAAGGAGAGAGGGGATAAGGGTGGGTAATTGGGGGGGGGGGTTCTTGGGGGTATTTCATTAGAAGTGTGTTTGATTGTACAGCAAATAAATTTCTGAATAAAAAAATTGGAAAAAAAGAGATGTGGCAACAAAGAAACTGAGTGCATGATTGTTTTTAATTTTGTAGAACTAAAACTAGGAAGGAAAAACCTAATTCTGACAGTAGGACAGGAGTTAAGCCATGATACAGTATCAGAATTAAATACAAATGTGGACAGGAAAATTGATGGTTAAGAAATCTTCACAAGGGGCTGGAGTGGTGGCTCAGGGTTACAGCGCTTGCCCGGCATGCGTGAGTACGCGAGTTCAAATCCCAGCACCCACGTACACAACTAAATGTCGGAGTAACAAAAGCCACGTGAAAAACTAAATAAAATTGAAAAAAAAATTTCACAACACATGGAGAAAGTCTCATCCTTTTTACATAAATGATAAAATTCATCATTACTCATCATCTCAATCATGATGAACAGAAGAGAAACTAGAAGAAAATGGGGTCAAACTGTTAATAGTTTTGTCTCTATGCCCTGAGCCTGGAATGAGTTTATTTTCTTCTATTCTGTTTGTCTTAAGTTTCTGTAACAGGCATATAATTTTTATGTTAACAATAACTGTAATCTTTTCAAAAGACTCAATATGGGTTATCCAACCGCATATCCATTCCCAACCTTTGCCTGTGAGCAAAGGCTGGAAAAGCTCAAGTTGTCACCTTTCCAGCAACTATAATAATTTTTTTTAGAGAGAGAGAGAGAGTACAAGAGCAATTTTTTCATCTGGTTTTTGTTTTTCCTCCACTTAGTTGTGTACGTGATGCTGGAGATGGAACCCCGGTCCTAGCGCATGCCAGGCAAGCGCTCTACCATTGAGTCTCCTCTCCAGCCCATCTTTCCAGCTCCTTTTGCTGGAAGCCACATGATGCAATTCCAGCCAAGCAGATGCGGTTGGAAGTCTGAGCCCTGCCCTTTACCCTTCCTCCCTCATCCCACCTAGGCGGCAGATATAGTGGCTTGGGCTGCAGCTAACTACGTGGGGATAAGCTGGAAAGGCCCAGGGAATCATAGAAATGCTAGCCTTAACACGCTCAAGGAGCGGGCACCAAGGCCTGCGCTGACCTTTGCTAAGAAATGGATGAAAAGCAACGGAGGAAGCTGCATAGCAATACGGCCAAAGGCAAGTCTCAACCATTAGGTCCTTGTGGGGAGATTCTGCAAATACCTAAGCCCAGGTTCTGAATCTGAAGATTCTGATCTAATTATTCTGGGATGTGGCCTGAGCATCAGCGTTGTTTTTTTTTTTTTTTAATTCCCCAAGTGATTCAGACAGGGTTGAAAATCAAGTTCTAGGGACACACAAAAAAGGAAAATCAGAGACAACTAACGTACCACTACCCAGTGATTCAGATTTCTTAATTTGTGAAACCAATGAATACTACTGACACTGAATTTTTTCTTCCTAAAGGTTGGATGTGTTCCTGACTGATGGAATCATACTGTTTCTAAAGGCTGGCCCAAGCAAGTGCTTACATAAGTTTAAGAAAAAGAAATAGTAAAACTCCACCGTACATAGGAGTTATATATATACGTTTCTATTTCTCAGTGTAGGCTTCTCCTCCACTGAGATCACACCTGGTCAAAGACCAGGTTTATGAGCTATGTAAAAGTATAATTTCCTTGCCAAGACACAGTCCCCAAACCTACAATTTCGTTCCCTTTTTTCCCTGCTATTCTTCCATTGATGTTTCCCCGTTGTAGCAGAGACCACCAACTACTGCAAAAATTTCACACTGCGCCTTGACCCAGATCTCAGGCTCCTTCCTCTCAGGTTAACACTTGGCTGCAGCTCAGACCTGCAGCAGCTTACTAACTACTCCAAATGTGGCCCATCAACCAGCACTTGGGTATTACCCGGGAGCTTTTTAGAAATGCAGAGCCCTGATGCTCAGGTGAATTCTATCAGAATCTGCATTCTAAAAACATGTTTAGACAGTTTGCACGCTCATTAAGAGCTCAGAAGTTCTGCTGTAAGAAATCACTAGAGTTGACTATTTGAAGCAGTGAGTGCTCTAACACATTTCCCTTTTTGCTGTTGGGAAAAAAAGAGTAAGGGAAAGGAGAAGGAAAGGGCAAGAGAGAGGTTGGGTTGCTCCCTCGGGCTGTGGCCAGCAGGAAGCAGGTGTGCAAGTCCACCTGCCTTGTGCAATCAGCAGACTTTATCTCCTCTTTCCAGACAAGGGCTGGGACCTGGAGCACCACCCCCGGTCTCAGCCCGCACCCCATAGGCATCGCCATTCCAACCAGCACAAACACCCTTCAAAACGGAAGGTAAAATAGTTTTCCCATAAAAGGAAACCAGGAGAAATTCATTGTCAGCAGATCTGCCCTACCTCCACCCCAAAAGAGGAAAAAAAAAAGTGCTAAAAGAAGTTCTTTAAACTAAAGGGAAATGATACCAGGTGGAAATCAGGACCTTCAGGAAGAGATGAAGAGCATCAGACACAGACCTTGTTGAACAGTACCTTGGTCATTGCTATGTAGTGTGAAAACTGGAGGCAGCCAGGCACGTACCTGGCCTTGGCCTCACGCAGGTTCTGGGCCTCTATCCGCCTTCCCACACTGCCACCACATATAGAAATGCAAACAGTCAGCCCTGCATAGCCAGGGGCTCCACCTGCAGGGGTCAACCAACCACTGAAAAAAATACTCAAGGAAAAAGTGACATGCATTTAGAATGCACAGGCTTTTTGTCATTGTTCCCTAAACAATAAAGCGTAACCATGGTTTATATAGCATTTGCCTTAGGTATTGTTAGTAATCTAGAGGTGACTTAAAGTACAACCGGAGGATGCCGGTAGGTTGCATGCAAGTTCTACACCATTTTATTTGAAGGACTGGAGCATCCAAGCAGTTTGGTAGCTGCAGGGGTCCTGGAACCGTTCCCCTCAAGGACACCAAGGGTGACTCTATCTGCTTGTGTAGAAAGAAGAAACATAGTAGAATTAAGTAACAGCAATACGCAAATCATGGCAAACTCTAAACCCAGTACTAAGTTGGCAAAATCTTAACTGAAAAAATATTTTTGAAAATATTACTTTGTACCTATTTGATGTAGAGGTGGAAACTTCCAGATGAAAATTTCTTCACAGTCCCCATATCTCAAAGACATCTTTTGATGAGTGTCCAGATGCTAAGTAAAAACCATTACAAAGAACAAAGAGATTGTCAATGGTCATTCTCTGCATGTCTTATCTCATTAAAAAAATAAAAACTATCTCAATTCCTATTCCTCACCAACCTATTTATTAGACATTTGTTTTTATGCTTTGATCTCCCATTTTATGTGTGTTAACACTGAATATTTTGTGATATACGGGTCTCTCTGCTTTGTGTTTATGGATGAATTGGGTGTCAGTAAAAATATAATTGATTCCATGATCCTTATTTCTCAAAATGTGCTAAGGAATAAAAGCATCTGGACTTCTGGATAATAGAAAAAAATTTAAAAATGTAATGTTACGCCTAGTACATTGAGCCGATTGAATATCTCTGTTAAATTTTTCCACACCAGAGTGGTAACAGGAGCATTGTGTGTAAACAGGAAAGTTGTAGAGAGATAATACTTTGAAAGGAAAGAAACTAACTCCACTCTGTTTGCTTTTAATCACATAGAAACTATTTTGCAAAAGGATCACGCAATATCAATTAGTCACCACCATAGTTCAACTGTGACCCTCCCTTTAGACATATTTTCCTCCTATATGTGGAAGATGAAGGCTCTTTGAAGCAGTAGTGGTCCTAGGGCCAGATCGCCCAAAGGAATTACTGTGGTCTCTGTGATTCAGTTTACCCCAGAGCTGCTAGGAAGGAATATGGTTTGTAGAAGGATGGGACAGACAGGAGTGTACAGATATTCCTGAGAAACTTGTTAGCGGGCCTCTCCTGCTCTTCTACTCTGTTCCGTGTGATCATTTCTTTGCTGCTTATGATTACTCACAGCCAATACACCCTAATCAAGCAACACAGCCAAGCCAGGGCTTCATCATGTAGCATGGGTGGGTATGGCTTCCACTGTCTCAACTGGGTTTAGGGGCCTTGGGGAACATAAGGAATGAAGAATATCTTGGGAAGTCCCATCTCCAAGGAAGAAAAGTGAAAAAGAACATGCTTAGTTGGAGAGTGAGCAGGGGCAATTCTGGATGTGGTGGGATAGCTGTCATTTTAATTATCCTCTGGTGTACACAGACCAGCTTCTGAGCTCTAGGTCAAGCACATTGCGGAAAGAAGTGAAAAAATGTATATATTAATGATCACTTCACTAAAATCTCCACGGCATATTGAAAGATGTGGTGACCTGGCCATTTCAGGAAACTAACTGAAGTTCTGTGGGTAGCAAGGAGGTCTCTGGATCTTGAGTACCAAATGGGCAACAAAATGTCCTATGTTTGAAGCCAAGAACAAGAAGTAGTCAAATCTTAAATGCCAAGGGCTCAGGCATGAAAGAATGTCACTGTCATTTAGCCAAGTCTGTCATGGATTTGGCTGGGGACCAGCAGCATACAGGCCACACACACACATCCTAAATCCTTTCCAAGATGGACCTCAATCAACCATCCCTGAATCACAGTGAGAACACGCTCTCTGAGACACCCATGTGACACATTCAAAAACCTCTTCTGTGTTTCCTCTGTTCTCAAGGAAAGATACACTTACAAAAGTGCACTGTCTCTAACCAATCCTGTCATTGTTGAACAATCTACCAAACGTAGGCGCTGTTCTTGTCACATTCATTGTCCCCTTGTGCTTCAAGATACTTGACAATCCTCAACTACTGCTGCTCTTTGAAGAGCAACAGCACTCCACCTACTGAATTTTCCTTCAGAATTTTAGTGCTATTGTTATTTTTAGCATTATTCTTGTCTCTCTGCTACATCCTAAAGATTGTAACCGTGAGTAGTTAGACATGCTTCAAAACTTCTTTTGTCCTTCCGGGGAGTTTTTTGGAGAGGGCCCAACTTCAGAATGTCCTTCTAAAACAAGGCCATGGAGAATCCTTTGAATTAACTTCTACAAGTATTTCTGAGTGCCTACTTTGTGCCAGATGCCACAAGCAGGTACAAAGAAAAACGAGGAAGAAAGGGGAAGTATCGTTTGTTGAGATTCCGACTGTTGTATAATGTGCCATACCATGCTGGGGACTTTGAAACGTTCAGTTCATTCTGTTCCCGTAAAAACCTCTTGAAGCATAATTATCACAATAACAGCTGAGGAAACTGAGGATCAGGGAGGTTACATGACTTACGCAATCACTCACCTAGTGATTAATGGAACTGGGATTTAAATCATGTCCATCTGACTCAAAGTCCATGATGGTTTAATTCACCTTGACACAGAGCCAAATGAAAAGTATCATTTGCAGTACATAGGAGTAGGAGGGCCTGGGAAATTTGGGGTCCAGGCACTTCCTAGGAAGCTGTAGGAAAATGAGCCAGTTACCAACCTTCCTTAGCTTGAGAAGCCCACTCAACATAGGCTAATACCTAGGCCCAAGTTGCTATAAGGATTAAAGATGATTTGCATAAAGCTTCCCCCAAATTGATGCGGGGGTTTTTGAGATGAGGCCGGATTCTCTGCTCCCGCTGGTGAATGGAGTCTGGGCTGCTACAGATTCCAGCAGCCAAAACAGCCTGCTTCTAGTGTTTGCAGCGATTCCCAGATAAAGCTGGGAATTTGGGCTGATTGCAGGTCCCTCAGGTCTCTGCAGCCCAAAAGTGTTAGCTACTCAGCTAAGAGCTGGGATTTCCCTGGCGCGTTGCAGCTCTTGGTGTGGGAACACACCCCAGGAATTCGGTGCCGAACTTCTGGGTCCTTGTCTCGCAAATTTGAAGAATAAAATCCACGGACACCCACGGAAGAAGGAAAGGAGTAAAAGGAGTAGGATTTATTTAGGAAGAAGAGCAGAGACTCTGCAAGGCAGAGGGGCACCTGGAAGCAGGACACCGTCTAATGGAGGTTAGGCCAGAGGTTATATTGATTTGGGGTGTGAGCATAATTAACATTCATGCGAAGCAGGCATTGAGAAATGCATCAACTCCATTGGTTAAAATCTATGTAAAACAGGCATTGAAACTGGTCAGGAGCACCATTGGTTAAAACAAAAGGTGGCAAATACTTCCTAGTATCCACCTGTGACCACCCCCATCTTAGTCAGGGACTAGGGAGAGCCTCAAGGTCCTTTTGCATTTGAAGGCCCTGAGCACGCCCTGTCAATCACTCTCTGCCTCTACCAGCTAGCTCTTGGATGGGGGCCCTCTGTCCTGACTACCTAGCCATTTCACTGTCTCTCCTAATCTGTCTCAAAATGGTAGGTGGTTTGTGCTGCTATTCGGAGCTATGTAAATTCCTATTTCTCAAAGAAACAGGATCCCTTTTCCTATGCATCACATTCTCAGGTATAAAGGGTGAAATCTAAGATCTAAGCTAACAAGACTTTCTAGACGTCTTTGAGAAAGTATGTGGTTGTCTCAAAAATCTCAGGGAAGTCTGCAAGAAAAGAAAATCCCAAACCAGAGGCAAGTTTAGAGACTTGCTTTCCTCCTTCCAAACCCTCATTCAGCTGAGCTACCAGCCAGGAATGACAAGAGGACTCCTTTGTTCAGTGAATTTGCATAAAAACTGATAAACACTCATCACTGGATCTGGCCCCCTGGAATAGCCATGGAATCTACGGTGAGTGGAAGGCAGGCCATTATCTAAGTTCCTGGAATCCCACTGCAAATCTTCACAGATAGGCACAAACCCACATTGGATTAGGCTTTTGTTGGCCTCTGGGGAATGCTGACTTTGTTTGTTAATGCCACAACAAATGTGTCCCTGAATAGGGGAATTGACAGGACACCTGTCTCTGCATTGAAACCTGATTAAAAGCGAGGCCAGCCCCTTCTATTCTCTCAGGAGTCTTCACAATTTCTGGGCTGTTTAGTCCTTTGTGATTCAATAATTTCTCGGGCAGGAAGACTCTATCCTTATTTCTTTTAGTGATAATCCACCCAGTACCGCATGAATATTCAAACTCCGCCTGGAGCAACAATCCACCTCTCACAGGAAAAGAAGGACAGTTGTCTAGGAAAGAAGGACAGGAACTGAAGACACAGCCCCATGACACCCAACCCATCCCCAAATAGAAAGATTTTTCAGGCCTTAAAGGTAGGCAGCACTTCCTAAACATTTTCATGAAAAGACCTCTTCAAAGCAGGGAGCTGTCAAACTCCAAGAACGCATTGAATCCGCTGAATTCTACACTTTAAAGCACTGAAGTTGTTACGGGGCAGAGGCCTTCTGAGAAACTGAGGCAGCTCGAGGACCCCTCTTCAAACCCACGTTCTTGAGATCACGCCTGAAAGATTTAGATATGTCCCTCAGAATAAGAGACATGAGTGCATTAGAAGGGTAGGAAAGGGAGAAAGGGACACTCTCAAGGGAAAGAGAGGGAACACACTCAAAAAGGACAGGGATGCCACATCCGTCCTTTCCTGGGAGTCCCAGGGAATTTTCCAGAGAGTTTCACCCAAGTCCATCTCTTGACTTTTCACTGATAGCACGGTAACATCTGATTTCAAGTCCCCACTGCACATGACATCTGTCGGACACTGTAGCTCTACTGACCAGGTCTCATTAGAACCTATTCTTAGAGATTTTATGGTCAGGGGAACTTATCCCTTCTCCCTGAGTTCTGGAATATAGCCTGTGTAAGGGTCACAAACGTCTCCCCTTGTATTCTTTTTTATGGACATTTGGGGCTCACATTTAACCTGCAGATAACAGGTGGTTTGCTGAGGAGGGTAATATATCCTGTGTACCTAAGCCAGGCCGAGCTGCCGGCAGACTGCTCTTTAAAGAGAAAATACGGAGTTAGGACAGTGGGTCCAGTTTATAGAGTGAGTCCCTTAACCTCATGCTTCCACTGCTCAGGCTGTTCCCAAAGTTATATGGGATGAATTATAGTTTCATACTAATAATAAACCCACAGAGATAACTCAGCCTTTGTTCTCTGGAGACCTATAGGGCCCAGCCCAACGTGCACAGAGCTGAATCGAAATTCCCTGTACGTGTTGCCTTCTGCTTCTAAATTATGACTCTATTTTTTTTTTACAATCTCTCAAGGTTAAAAGTATTTACCAGTTAAAACTTTTGTCCCCACAGATATTCAAATAAAATTGAATGGCCTAGAAAGATGTACCTTAGTTTTCTTATCAGCAACCTATCCCAGAGAGCCTGCCTGGATCCCAGCTGCCTACCTTCAGCCCACACATAAGAAATAGAAAAAAGACAGAAAGGGGCTGGAGCAGTGCCTCGGCGGATACAGCGCTTGCCCAGCATGCACAAGTACACGGGTTCAAACCCCAGCACCCACGTGCACAACTAAGTGTCACAGCAACGAAAGCCATGTGAAACACTCGATAAAAATTGATTCTCTTTGACTCTCTCTCTCTCTCCCTCTCTCACTGTCCTTCTCTCTTTAAAAAAAAATAGATGGAAAATTGAAGAGTGAACTTTCTGCAGTTTGCTCAAACTAGGAAGAAGCAGCAAGATTCCTTCTCCCCGCCAGCCCCAAAGAAGTCACAATTTATATAATTAAAGCAGATGATATACTTATGTAGATTTAGCCAACCTGTGTTAGACAAACCTGAGTGGGCAATCTCCACCCCATGTTCTTCTGTCAAGCTGCAAGGTCTGGGGGGGTGCCCACTTGTTTGGTTGATACCCTCAATCTTGAAGGAATTGGGGTTTCCACATCATCTGGCTGGCAATCCACTGTTGGATCAGTGTAAGGAATTCAAACACAGGAGGTCAGATCCTTATTCCTGGGCAACTTCTGAAGTATTTAATAGCTTTGCCTAGGCTAAGGACTGGAGCATTATTTTGTGTAAGAACTCTCTTAGTACATTCTCCCAGATGTTTGTTTTTTTGGTGCAGTTTGACAAGTGGCTCTATGTGATTTCCCAGTCAACTCCCTTTCTCGGCAGGAAGAATGTATTCTAAATTTGCAGGGTGAGGGGACAAATTCAGTCTGTTTCCACTTCCAGGGAGAACCCTATGGCAGCACCACTGCCTATGGACTTGAGGGGAGCGAGGCTTAGCAGGGTGGGATCCCAGGGCATTGATCCCAGGGTAGGGACCCCTAAAATGGTGCTCAGTGCCAATTTGGGGTGACCCTCACATTTTTCACAGAATAAGCTCAGGGCCCATCACCATGTGTGTGGGCCCATGTATCAACTCTCACCCCTCCTTGTCCTGTTCACAGTGCTGCCCCGGGTCTACAGCACCCCATAGCAGCAGGCATTGATCACCCTGTGAGTCCTCTACTGCTGGCATCCAGGACAGTCTCCCAACCCCTCCCAGGCTCCATGCTGCAGAGGACCAGCAGTCCACCAGTCCTCTGAGGGTGGCCTCACCTATATCCTCTGAGGGTTTCCAGACTGTTGCTGTGCAGCACCCATTGGTCCTTCAACCAGTGTCACCTCTTGTCTTCTGTCATGCGGTGGCATTGAGACAGTGGGGAAAGTTAGGCAGTCAGAGTAGTTAGAATGTTCAAGTCAATCAAGGGAAAATCAGTTCATTTTCTTCCAGATCAATTTGACATCCCCCAAGTGCTAGTAAGAAGGGTCTGGCAAGGTGGGTCCAGAAGCAGACACTCCCTTCAGCTGAGCAAGGTGCCACATTCTTTCTACTGATGCCCAAGGCGCAAACCCAAGGCTGAACCCAACCAGAATTTCCCACGCCCATGTCCTAGGTTAGGAGGAAGGGAGAGGATGACCAATTGAAGGGAGAACATCCCATAAAAAGCACAAATCTAGCTGCCTCTTCAGCTGTCCCCTTCTCCCACTTTGGGGGAAGTCTGTTCTTTTCCCTATACTTTGCTTTCTGTTATTTTCCTAAAATAAAATCTGTCTACTGTGTTTGCCTCGGTGTCCCTCAATTTCATTCTTTGACTCCAAGAGAACAGACTCTCCCAATCCAGTTGTAAGCCACAGTGGAGAATGCAGAATGCATGGGCGGGCCTAGCAGAGTGGACATAGTTGCTCTTCTTGCCCCACCCCCAGCCTGCCCTGTAGGTGGCTATGTGCGGAAGGAAGAGTGTCGCATCGGCAGAGATCGCATTCTAGGAGTGCAGTAATCACAGACTTAAAAAGTTCAAGGGAAGACATTGATTGAGATTAGGAGAGATAGTAAAATGGCTAGGTAGTCAGGACCACTGGCCCCATTCAACCACACCGAGAAGCTAGCTCATAGAGAGTGATTGACAGGTATGCTCAGGGCCTGCAAATGCAAATGACCTTGAGGCTCACCTGTGGGAGCAACTCCTTTGTCCCAGAGGCAAAAACTGAAAGTGGAGGTGGACACAGATGGGAACTAGGAAAGATTTGCTACCTGTTTTATATAGAAAAGATTTTGGTGCTTAGTTTCAATGCCTGTTTTACAGAGCTTAACCAATGATGTAGGTGTTTTTCTCAATGCCTGCTTTACATGAATCTTAATCAATGCTCACACCCAAAACCAATATAAACCCCAGCCTAGCACACTAAGACGGTATCCTGCTCCCAGGTACCCCTCCGCCTTATGGAAATTCTATTCTCCTTCCTTAAATAAATCCTACTCCTTTTACTCATCCCTTCCATGGTGGTCTGTGGATCTTATTCTTCAAATTCGCAAGACAAGAACCCAGAAGAAGATTGGCACAGAATTACCAGAGTGTGCTTCCTCACCAGAAGCTTCAATGTGCTGGGGAGCTGCTATCACTATTTTGGCTGCAGAAATCTGTAGCCAGCCCAAATTCCCAGTTAAAACTGGGAATAGCTGCAAACACTAAGAACAGGTGACTTGGGCCACAGAAATCTGTGGTCAGCTAAACTCCATTCACTAGCAGAAGCAGAGAATCTGACCTCAACGTGATCAGCAGACATGTATTCCTACATTTATCTTAAGTTCCAAATGGTGGCTATAACAATGCCAGATGATTATCATTTGCATATGCACTGGGAAAATCTGTACTTGTCCTCATCAAAGCTGGTAGTCACAGTGGCATGATACGGGATTCAACATCATAGCAGTGATGTAACCAGCACTACACATGAAAGCCAAGTGTATCTAGATCTACCAATCTGTGGATCACTGGTGAGCCCTGTTTCCTTCCAGAGTGTTCAGACTGCCCCACATATAGGCATAACTGTCACCTGCCCCCTCTGCTCTCATCTGTGATCTGCCACCCCTCCTGGCCTGACTGGATGCACCTCATCCACCTCCTCTCTGGGGTCCAGACTACCATTTTCTGGCTCCTGCCGGGCCACCATCAAGCCATCATCTACACCATTGTAAATCTGCCACACAGCACCTGCCACAGACCTCAGTTGCTCCTTGCTCTATCTCCCCAGAATGGGGCTGTCTTCCCCTTCTGAGACCCAGTTCTATCTCAGAACCATAAGGATCCTAATGATACAGCTGTGAACCCCATAATTCCTAAAGGGCTTTTTCAAAATCCATTTGTTTCTGCTATCCATTAACCACAAAAGAACTAATTCTAAAGCAAAAAGAAGAAAAAGACAATTATGTGCAGACGGCTCAGAACCATGAAATAGATGCTGATTATAAATATAGGCTTCCGGCATTATGAAATGAGGCAGCTCTAAACTTTCAAAGAACAAAGAAAAAGCAAGAGACTGTTTTAAATATCAAAAGCACTTTCAGGTTATAATTAGTAAATTGACTAACCTTTTTAAAGGTAAAAGTGAATTTCTAAAGCCTGCAGCTCTCATGGAATTGTAGAATATGGTAAGTCTAGGCAGTCCCTCTTTGCCAACCTCCTCACCTCATAGAGGTGAAAACAAAAGTTTTCCTGAATGGGCTGGAGTGGTGGCTCAGTGGTTATGGAGCTTGCCTGGCATGCACGAGAATGTGGGCTCGAACCCCAGCACCATATACACAACTGTTAGATCTATGAAAGCCACACGAAAAACTAAATTAAAAAATGATTCTCTCTTTCTCTCTCACTGACCCTCTCTCTCTTAAAAAAAAAAAAAATCCCTGACTTTCCCAAGGTCATAAAATATTATCATAAAACTGATGCCCTTCCTCAGCTCTTCCTCTTCTTCAACAGTGGAGCTGCTTTCACAAGCGGCCGCAATCCTCAGATTGTTTGGGTAAATACACAACAATGCTGTTTATGGAGGTGGTGGTGATGCTGGTTACTGTGGTTTGGACTTGGTTTGTTCCCCATGGGCTTATGCATTAGAGGTGTGGCAGTGTTGAGGTGGTGGACCTTTAAGGGGTGGGGTCTCCTTGGAGGTGGTGGTGGAGGAGGTAATGATGGTGGATGTGAAGGTGACAATGATAATGGTGATGGAGGTGATAATGGTGGTGGTGGAGGTAGCAGTAGTGGTGGTGGTGATGCGGGGTTTTTGAGATGAGGCCGGATTCTCTGCTCCCGCTGGTGAATGGAGTCTGGGCCGCTACAGATTCCAGCAGCCAAAACAGCCCGCTTCTAGTGTTTGCAGCCATTCCCAGTTAAAACTGGGAATTTGGGCTGGCTGCAGGTGTCTGCAGCCGAAAGTGTTAGCAATTCTCCAGCTAAAAGCCGGGTGTTGCAGCTCTTGGTGGGGTACAAATTCATCCCGGGAATTCAGCGCCAATCTTCTGGGTCCTTGTCTCATGAATTTGAAGAATAAAATCCACGGACAACCACAGAAGGAGGAGTAAAATAAGTAGGATTTATTTAGGAAGAAGAGCAGAGACTCTGCAAGGCAGAGGGGTACCTGGAAGCAGGACACAGTCTAATAGAGATTAGGCCAGAGGTTATATTGATTTGGGGTATGAGCATAATTAACATTCATGCAAAGCAGGTATTGAGAAATGCATCAACCCCATTGGTTAAAATCTATGTAAAGCAGGGATTGAAGCTGGTCAAGAGCACCATTGGTTAAAACAAAAGATGGCAAAAACTTCCTATCTCTTAGTCAAAAACTTCCCATCTCTCAGTCAGGGACTAGGGTGAGCCTCAAGATCTTTTGCATTTGAAGGCCCTGGGCATGCCCTGTCACTCTCTTCCTTTACCTGTTAGCTTTTGGATGGGGGCCCTCTGTCCTGACTACCTAGCCAGTTCACTGTCTCTCCTAATCTGTCTCAGTGGCAGAGGTGGTAATGAGGCAGAAAGAGAAATCCAGGCAGAATGATGTGGATCGATAGGAAATTAGCTGATGGTCATTTTTCTCTGAGAGGGCAAAAAGCGTCTACCGCCCTAAGTAAACAGAAGGGCACATCAGCTCCATATCCCCTTCCTAACAATGCTGGTGCAGACAGTAACTTCCCCTCTGCTGATAAAGATGCTCAGGGCCTAGAACCAAAGACTAGATTGTTAGGCCGGCTGGGGGCGTGGCTTCAGGTAGCCCACACTTCACAGCATCTTGGACCCTGGCTGGGGGCGTGCCTTCAGCCAAGACACTGAGGCCATGCCTGCTGGCTAAGGGGCAGGGCAAAGGGCAACTTGCCCCGAAAATAACAGCCAATTGGGGTGCTGGCGGATAAGCTCCAATGGATTGATGGATCCACCAGCCAGTCTCTGAAGGACTAACCCCATCATGAACTTCCAGGTAGCCAGCAAAACCAGCTGCCTGGCGAAGGTTCAATGCCATTTTCCCTGCCTGCCATTCTGGCCACCTGCCGCTTCCCATGTCCGCCCTCATCATGGCGGCGCAGGTGAAATTGGCCGGAGAGTAACAAGCCCAATAAACATCTCCGCCTGAATTTACACCACTATCATTATTCCTTTTTTCTGATTTTACATAGATCACACCAGAATTTCATGCTCATAGCCCTAGGCATGGAGGAGGGAAGGCAATGATTAATCAAGAGGAGAGAATCTTAAAAAGGCGAGGCGCATCCCCTCTTCAAGTTCTCAGCTCCGAGACTCCTTCTCCTGGAGAAGTCTTTTCTTTCTATCCTTTCTTAAATAAACTGTTTCCTCTGCTTGCCTTGGTGTCCCTTGGTTTCATTCTTTGACTCTGAGAGGATATGAACCCAACATCCCCAAAACCAGCATCAGTAATGGTGGTGGAGATGACAATGAAAATGGTGATGGATGTGGCATGATGGTGGTAGAGGTGGAGGTGGTCATGGTGGTGGTAGAGGTGGCAATGTTAGTGATGGTGGAGGAGGTAATGATGGTAAGATGGAGGTGGAGGTGGTAGTGGTGGTGGTGGAGGTGGTAATGGCAGAGGTGGAGGTGGCAGTGACAGTGGTAAAGGTAGCTATGGTGGTAGAGACAATGGAGATAGTAGCATGTGTATGTACTGGGAAGTTGAGGAGTAGGTGACATTTCAAGGGTAGTCTAAGGATATCAACAAAAGCTAAAGTTCGGTTGGGACTGGGTACAGTCTAAGAAATTGTTGGAATGAACAATGGGGCACAGCAAACACAATAATTTATTAGATCTAGAAACAAAATGGAACAGTACACACTAAGGAAGCAACAGAGTCAGAAGGATTTTTTAGTGTGGATTGCCATCCACGTTGCCAGACCAGAGAAAAGCCCCCACAGTGAGGCTCGTGAAGGCAGGTACATGTTGTAAAACCCACCGACATTTGCTTTTATTGTTTTGTTAGTTTGCTCTGTGGTGCTGGGGACAGAACCTAAGGCCTCATGTACTCTGGGCAGGTTCTATACCCCTAGCCCTGGCATATGTTGGTTGGCCTTTTCTGAGCAATGACCTCAGCTAGGCCTTGGCAACACAGGGTGAGCAGAAAAACCACACTCTTTCCTGTCCTGTTCCCCATCTTTAAAGGTTGGGAGTTTTGTTTTGGTTTGTTTTATTTTGTTAGTCCAGAGAGTGACAGTTAATAAGCCAGCTTGCCAGATCCTGCCCTTCCTGCCCAATCAAATGTGGTGATGTAGGTTGGTAAAATCTAGCTTCTCTCTTCCTGGGAAGCCCACATATTATTAAAAAGCACTTGTGTAGCTTTGTGGCGCCACCATGTGGAAGGCGCCTGTCAGCTGGTCCTGCACAAAATAAAACCAAAGTTGTGGCAGCTTTTAAATCAATCTGTCACCTCTGGTCAGGGAACCAAAGCACTCCCTCTATGTGGCTATTGTACTCCACAAAGAAAGAGCTGTCTAATCCGAGGTTCAATGGACCCTTAGCGTTACAGTTTAGATGCAAGGTGTCCTTTAAAAGCTCACACGGGAGAAAATGCAAGAGGTTCAGAGGAGGAAGGATTTGCCTAATCAGCGGGTTAAGCACGGATGGATTCACTAGGTGGTAACTGTAGGCAGGTAGGGTGTGACTGGAGGAGGTAGGTCAGTCGGGGCGTACCTTTCTGGTTTAGAGTGTGTCCCTGGTCAGCAGAGCTCTCTGTCTCCCTCTGCTTCCTTGTGGCCACATCCTGAGTGCTTCCCTCTGCCACATCATTCTGCCACGATGTTCTGCCTCATCTCAGGCCCAGAGTGACCAAGCTGGCCACCTATGGACTGAACTTCTGAAACCATGAACCAAAATAAACTTTTCCTCCAAATTGTTCTTGTCAAGTATTTTAGTTGCAGCAACACAAAGCTGACTAAAATACTTACTTAGCAATGAGTTGTCAGGCAAATGTCAGCCAGGATGTGAGTTAGGAGCCCTCGTCCCCTGTTGGTGAGAATGCAAAGTGGCACAGCCACTATGGAAAACAGTGTGGTTTCCTCGATGAACAAAGAAAGAGAATCGCCATGCGACCTAGCAGTTCCCATTCTGGATATACATCCCAGAGAATTCAAAGCAGAATCTCAAAGGCACTCGCACACTCATGTTTACAGCTATTCACAAAAGCCAAGACTCAAAAGCAACACAGGCATATATAACAGATGGATGAGTGAAGAAAATGGGACACGTACGTACAAAGGAATATTACTCAGCCTTAACAAGGAAGGGCATTCTGAGACATGCTACAACACGGATGAACCTTGTCATGCTAAATTTTAAGCCAGTCACAGAAAGACACATAGAAGTACCCAGAGCACTCAAATTCACAGAGCTGTAAAGTACAAGATTGCTTTCCAGGGACTCAGGAGAATGGGTATTATTTTTCAACAGTTACAGAATTTCCATTTAGGATGAATTTTTAAATGTCTAGACAAGGGTGGTGGTGGTGACTGAACAGCAATATGAATATACAGAACTGTAGATTTAAAAATGGTCAAAGTGAGAAATTTTATGTTACATATATTTTGCTACAATTAAAAAAAATGTGAGAAACCTGGGGGAAAAAGATCAGTGCAACACCAGGGCCAAAATAGTCAGATGAACGGAATAAGTAGAAAGTATGGAAGCATACTAAGCACATAGAATAACTTATATTTGATAAAACAGATATATTCTTTTTTTCTTATTTTTATTGGTGCATTATAGTTGTTAATATTGATGGGATTTGTTGTTACATATTCATACATGCACACAACATAACAATATAATTTGGCCAATATCACTTCTCAGCATTTGCTCCCTCCCTCTCTGCCTCTCACCAAGACTCATTTTAATTTTTTTTTCAGATTTTTTTTATTAGAAGTATATAGAGATACATTTGAGGGGGAAACATTATCAAAACAGTAGCAATCAATATATATATACTTTGTTATCCAGGGGTAATGCCAAAACATGGATGACCACCTTGGGTTTCACCTGTTGCAGTTTCCCCCAGAAGAACTCATGTGTTAAATGGGTAGCTCGTGGAGGAATGACATCGGCTAAAACAGATATATTCTTAAAGTGAAAAAAGGACAGGTTGTCACATAATGCCGTTTAAATAACTGCTAACTACAAAAATAAAACAGATAATTTCTGTTAACTAATTCGTAGTTAACATCCACCCCCAAAAAATCCAGATATGTTAAGCATTCAATTTTTAAACATTTTTAACTATAAAAATAGAATGTAGATGAATGTGTATGTCTTGAAATAGAGGCACCAGGAGCAGAAATTATAAAGTAAACCTGGTTGATTGGACTTCACTATAGCAAACCAAATTAAAAGATAAGTAGCCAACTGAAAAGGAGAAAAGTAACATACAGCAAAGGATTAATAGTTTCAATATATAAAGAACTCTTAAAGGCAATAAGATGGGGCTGGAACAGTGGCTCAGTGGTTGAGCGCTTGCCTGGCATGCACGAGGACCTGGGTTCAAACCCCAGCACCACATACACAACTATGTGTTGGAAAAATAAAAAAAGTTTTTTTAAATGAAAATCTAAATAAAATTGAGGCTTAAAAAAAGCAGTAAGACACAAACTAGATAATAACAATGCAACCCCTGCAAATCAAAAATTAAATAAGGCTTTATTCAGCAGCAACACCACACAGAACTATGCCAAGTGACATTAAAATGCAGCAATTGAACTGGGCATCCTTAGTGGGATAGACCCTAAGCACAAGAAGAACTTCGAGGATTAATAATAAATTTTAAATTGTTTTCAGTATTCACAGAGTTGGAGATAAGGTTGGTTTTGCTATTCTGACCGTGATTGTGATGTTAAGGGACTTTTGGTGTGTAAGAAAACTCAATGAAAGAAAGTAAAAATCCTATAGCCATGAAATTGAACAGGGCCTGTGAATGCATATAGTATGGATTAATAAAAATAAAATTATTTTCATGGTATTTCCTGTCTCTGTGCACTGGCAAGACCTAGAAACAATAATGGGTCCGATAGCAATGGGCACCCCTAGCACCTAGGTTGTGTCTATGATTTTCTTCTAAAAGGAACCAGGATTCCCCAGATCAATCACTAATTTCAGGACTACAGCAAGAAATGTATGGGAGGACCCTGGAAGACCTTTCTTACAAGATAGCGTGGAAGCTACGAAACTGCTTAGGTCATGTCAGAAGGATCCAGGAACAACTTGAAGAGGCACCCACTGGCCAAAGACAGGATAATTTCAACATCAACAAAGGTAATAGAGGCAACGGATTTAAACGAGTCAAATGTATTTAAATACGTGAGGCCTGGAGGATTCTAGGGAACCAACTTTTTATTCAAAAGGAAAAAGAATCAATCACCAATATCATCAACAGCATAAGAAAATTCTTTCTTACATCCTGATGGAAGAGCACACCAAGTGAAGAGGAGTTTTTGTTTGGTTGGTTTTTGTGTTTTCCACCAGGGGATTGAACTGAGTGAGCTTCACTGGCCCTTTTGGGTTTTGAGATGGGATTTCACTGTTGCTTGGAGTCTCCTCAATTGCTGAGGCTGACCTCGAATTTGCAATCCTCCTGCCTCGGCTGCTGGTGTTGCAGACCGCTAGGATGACAGATGTGTGCCATCACGTCTAGCAGTAAAGTGCAATTCTTTGGAAGAGCCCAGGATCGAATCAGGGAC